>JAXBDA010001894.1:0-48691 GCA_036023075.1 Gaultheria prostrata | reverse complement strand
TATATATGTATGTATATAATAACTTTGACATGGCTGAATACTTTCATAGGTCAAATACGATAATTTATAATAAAACTTCTCAACTAATATGCAAATACACGAATTTGTACGATTGTATTTGATGTACGGGGTTCATGTAATGCAAATACTAGGTTTAATCGATGGAATGTACAATTTGATTTTAGTGCATGTGATTGATAAAGAATCGAATTTGTAATTCTAGAGCTCGTCATTTCAAGGGGAAAAATGGACGCTATGAAAAAATTAGTCGAAGCTAAACAAAATAATGGGCATAAATTATCCAGGACTGGACTTATGGCTAAACAGAACAAAATTAGTCGAAACTAAAGAAATGAAAAAAGACAAACAAATAGCCAAGGGCAAAATGGACACTTTAGTACTTTGATCACATCCTCCCATTTGCAAACAAATATGGGTTCAGGATTAATAATCCAATCCCAAAGTCTAATACTGTTGAAAATAAATGTGGTTTTGAAATTAGAGGGGTATTGACAATCCCTTCTTGTTGTGAAATCCTATCTTAATCCCATCACCTTACGAATCCTATCGTTCGTAGTCGGGTTATCAAACGGGGCTGAAAGAGAAAGGGAAAGGAGTCAATCAGAAAATACTACTTTTTTTTATGAGATCTAGAGAGAAAGGGGAAGGAGTCAATTAGAAAATACCTTCTTTTTTTTTTTTTCTATTTCTCATTAAATTACTTAATCCTAACGAGTTATTGACAATAAACTCCTATCCCTTTTTTTTTTGGATTGTAGTAGCGAAATGGGAAAAGAAAGTTCTGATCTTTTGTGCTCTCTTTGGATGTGTCATGCTATTTGTCAACTGAGCACTCAATGAGCATATAAAAAAAAGCATGAACTGCAATGTACCGTTTATATTTTTTCATAAATTTATACATACATTTATATATATTTTTATACATTTCAGCACACTTTTCAATCTTAATATACCCATACTGGTCACATGATAACATTTTCCTTTTTGGATTTATGTCTTGAGAGGTGCACCTTTAGCTTGACCACAAAGGAATACGTACTGTATAACTTGTAGCCCATCCGTTAGCTTCGTCCGATGCATTAATTATCCCACCACCATTGTGGGATGGGTGGTACAGGGTAATAACTAATAACGGTTTAAGAAAACTTGGACGAAATGATTGTCAACACGGGCAATAGCTATGTCCCGGCGCTCTTGGACTGGAGGGGATTTCAATGGCAAGTGAGTAAAATAACCTATAACATTCTGGTCAAATGTATGTATTACAATGTTGTACCTTGATGCGATGACAACCCTCAAAGTCATACATTCCATCCAATACGCCGGTGTTGCCGTAGACTCAAACCAATTCCGTGAATGTAGTAGCCGGTTTGCGCAATCCCAATCAGGATAAACCACATCGTATAGATCTCTATTTTGTTCAATTTCTTCAATAAGCTCCAGTCGTACTCGAGCCCAATTATCCTGATTGGGATCAAGCACAGGCCTGCAATTCTTCATTACGCATTGGTTTATGTGCCAAATACAAAGGATGTGACGTGCCATAAGGAAACATGCTTCAATTTATTTAATATTTTGGACCAATCACTACTTCAATTGTTCTGTGATTGTATGAAGTAGTGGGAGAGGGAGAATTACGAAAATAAGGTGTGAAGTAGTAGGATAATGTATGAAGTAGTATAAATAGTTACAATTGAAGATAAGAAGGTAAGAAAAAAGATATAAAGAATATTAAAAAAAATAAAAGAGAAAAAGGATATAAAGAAAAAGACATAAATAAATGAATTAAATTAATAAGATAAAAGAATTAAAAAAATAAGGAATTTAGTAAAATAAATAATATCAAATAAATTAAAGTGAAAAAGATATAAAGAATATTAAAAAAATAAAAGAAAAAAAAGATATAAAGAAAAAGAGTTTAAATAAATGAATTAAATTAATAATATAAAATAATTCAGAAATTAAATAAAAAAGGAATTTAGTTAAATGAAATAAATAAGAAATGAATTTAATTAATTAAAGAGGGGGGCGTTTTGGGAAAACAATTAAAGAGTGGGGGCGTTTTTGGAAAAATATGTGTCCGGCCGGGGTGTGTGTGTGTAGGGGGGTGTGAGGAGCAATTTACTTATGTCTTCCATGTGAATGCAAGCCCAGCAAATCCCACGGAAAACTAGCCGTTGTGAGAATAATTAAGTAATTAGGTTGTACTCTTTTGCTTTGAAATTCAAATCACTAAAGGATTAGTGACAAGAAGATTCCGTCAATCTCCTCTTATCAATAACGCCCCATAGAAAATGCAAAGATGGAGAGTGAAAAATTAGACATTTGTCTCAACTCTCAAGCCTCCTCAGACTGTCCAAAGAACCTTTCTATTTTTTTGCATTTTTCCCCCATTTGTTCAGTTTCATTGCAACTGTTTTTTTTTCCCAACTTTTTAAAATCGTTTTGGCGTGAGAAACCGGAGTAAAATACATGGATCATTAAAAAGATTTTTGAAAAATGAAAAGATCACATTTTTCCTTTTCTTGTGACACTATTAGAAAAAAGGGTCTTGCTAAGAACAAAAAAATTTTTTTAAAAAAAATACGTATTCCAATATATCTTTTACACTTTTCAATAAATTTACATATACTTTTATATATATTTTTCACATATTTCAAAACACTTTTCAACCTTAACATGTTAACATTTTCCAAAAAATAATATGTATATATATACACAATTCTTCCTATTGAGGGAAACTGAAAAGTAAAGGAAAACATCTCTAATAATGCAAAATTCCGACAAAAGAAATTGACTTTTTTCACCTCCATGCCAAACGGGTCCTAACATAAACTATTCTTCAAATTTCAAAGATGCACAGAATCCTGAGCAACAGAGAAAAAGGCACCCAAATTGAAAGATTTCTTGTCACTGGTAAATTATCTGTGCACATTTAATAGCTTCTGGTTACTGGTATATACCTGCAGCCTTGAAATGGGTCCAAACGCTTGAGATTCAAAATTCGAAGAGGTCAGGAATTTCAAGGGATACAGAACAAAGAGGAATCCTCTATGAAAGAGAGGAATGGGTGAATCTTCCGCTTGTCTCGTGCGATCAGTCTCTGCTAGAACTTCCACTGAACCCAAAGAGGTCAGTCCATTTACCAGTTCTAAAATTTCCCATCTTTTATCAACCATATTCATTTTTACGAAATGGGTTACTACTTTTACGCAGAAATCGACACTGGGTTTTGGTTTTTCGGCTGTTTTATACTCCCTGTTATTCCTGGTTTCCATTTGATAAAATCGGAATCTCGTAAAATCAATTGGTTGATTTTAGTAAATGAGGAAATCATTTGCTAAAATCAACCCATTTTAGCAAATGAAAGTGGGTTGTTTTTGGCAAATGATTCAACCATTTGATTTTATGGGATTCCCATTTAATCAAATGGGAAACCAGTTTCTTGATTCCTGAAAAATAGTTGCTTTTCTGCATTTCTAGTTTTGATTTTTGATAGGGATTTTTCATTTGTTGCATTTGCATTCTTCCCTATTAACTGCCTTTAATCAACTGAACATTGCTTTCATGTGATAAATTTGGTTGTGATTCTAATAGTCCTACCACTGTAGGGAATGTCTAAAAGATAAGATAAACTTTGAAATTTTCACTTAGAAAAACCCTGAAAAATTATTATTACAGGTGGATTCTCTTCGGGCCCTAACGACGTCAATCTCATTTGGGAGGTTCACATCAGAATCATTGGATTGGGGAAAATGGTCATGTTTCTCTAGCAATCGATATTTGGAAGAAGCTGAGAAATCGTCCAAGCCAGGTTCAGTTGCTGAGAAGAAAGCTTATTTTGAAGCCCATTACAAGAGAATTGCTGCCAAGAAGGCTGCAGCATTGCTTGAGGAACAAATTTTAGCAAGCAATGAACTTGATTTGCCTGAATCAGACAATGTAGATGATACTCATGACAGTTCTTTAGCTGTCTTGGTGCCATCAAAATCAGATAGCCCTAAGACTGGTGTAGTTCTCTCCGCTGATGAAATTGTGAGAGACCCTAAAGTGGAAGGAAACAAATTGGAAACTGAAGAAGCAGAAATAGCTACCGAACAACTCAATATGGAGGAGAATTCTATTCAAGTTGAATTAAGTATACGGAATGAGAATGTTGAAATCCGTAGCAAGATTGTGTCCTCTCAACAAGAGAAGATGGCCACCACGGTGCATATCAAACTATTTTGTTTTCCACTTTTTCAAGCTATATTTGGATCAAGAATTTTGTTAGTAAACATAGAAAGCTAAGCGCAGGGTTCTTATTCTTACTGAACATTAGTAATCAATCGTAGAAGTTGAATAAGCAACTCCTCTCTCTTTTGGTGTTGAGCGGTGTATGGAAATGGAAAAGTTGAAGGATCTTACTGCCGTTAGATCCTTTGTCTTTTTCCTATTTCCAATTTCTTAAAAACTAATAAATCATCGATCCAAATACAGCCTACAATATAATCTCTCTCATTACCTTATTACCCTTGTTTGTTTTCTAGGGTTCATCTCATCAAGGGAATTCATCTTCAACAAGCAAAAATAAACTATCGATTCGTCCCCCAAGTTCTTTCACAAAAACTCGAGCATCAAAGCTCCGATCTTCTATCAAATTGAGTCCTGTTCAAGCAAGTAAGGAAGACAGTGCCACGCAAACCTGTAAAAAGGCTGCAAGCCAGGAAAAGAAGAAATCAGCACTGAAATCACTTCACATGTCGATCAATTTTTCTTCTCGTGCTAGTGAAACCAGTAAAACATCGCCAATTATCCACAAGGTGGGGAATTCAAAGATGGTTAAAAAATTTGGCAAAGCATGCAGAGACAGCCCAACTCATCCACAAATTCCAACTCAGGTGCTTACTTCACTTCCTTGGCTTCACGTCATTCACCTTGTTTGTGCATGTGCATGAGTGTGTCAGAGCATGCATAGGAGTTAATTTGAACAATCTGTTACACATAGTTGAGATTTATCTGTCTAACTTTTCTCTGGTGGTGAATGCAGGCATCAGTGAACAGGTTATCGGTGCCTCATCCAGAAACAAACCTACCACTACCAGAAAGAAGACGGTAATTTGCTTGGATAAATCCTCAAGATATCTAGTTTCTTATTATGTTATTGCTAGGCATATATGCATACTGCATTCAAGATCTTTCAGTAAATAACATAAATTTCAATGTCCACAGAAGCAAAACACTGGATGATTGCTCTGGTTCTGGAAGGAGGACAGCAGTTGGGAAATCACAATCTTCATCCATAGAGTACGATCTTCTGCAACTTTGTCAACATTATGATTGAGTTCTCATTCGATAAGGACAAGGCTTAGTTTGGCTTGGCTTGGTTTAATTGTTAATGCTATGCAAAAGTCTGAATTCTTCAACACTTTGTGCAGCCATTTGAAATATGCGGGTGCATCTAGAAACAAGGGACGACCTCCCATAGCAACTGCCTCTTTTAGCTTCAGGTGTGAAGAAAGAGCTGCAAAACGTAAAGAGGTAAGTCTAGAATCCATATTCGGTAACCCCCTCTTACTGTGGTTTTACTTGATATCTCTTCATTTTCATTTGTGCCAATGCTTTTTTGTCTTTTTATGATTTTTTGTTGAATTCTTTCAGAAGCTAGAAGAGAAGCTAAATGCTGGAGTGGAAAATGTGTGCCTCCAAGCAAAATCGAAGGTTATATCCATACCTATTGTTAGAGCTTGTCCCACATTGGTTAATTATATCCTCCAAAGCTAGTATATGAGCCTGTGCGGCCTCTCCACTCATTGTCAATTGGTTTTGAATTGGATGCTTTAACATGGTATCAGAGCTAGGCTTTTGGACAAGACCCTCTGTCGATGGTTGGTTTCCCTTTGTTTGTTGCTGATGGTTAATATTTATCGTAGGTGTTGAATCGTTTGTTTACCTCTTCACTTGTGGGTCAGGGGTCACACGTGCGGGGGAGTGTTAGAGCTTGTCCTACATTGGTTAATTATAACCTCCAAAGCTAGTATATGAGCTTGTGCAACCTTTCCACTCATTGTCAATTGGTTTTAAGTTGGATGCTTTAACACCTATATTATCATAATGACTGATGAATTGGGAAAGGACCACAAAAAATAAACATGAGCAATGCAAAGAGGAGGCAAATATCTGATCATAGAAACAAGTAACTAGAGAAACCGACTAAATGTCTTACTGGGTCCAATTTGGAAGTGTTGCGTATTTACCAAATACTTGAGAAAAACAAGTAACCTCATTGACCTGAGTTTGAGTCCAATACGTTCCCTTTGAACACGGAACAAGTACATGGTTATTTGTGACTTTTTAGTGCTGAGAATGGAGTAGCAATTGCAAGATATTTGTTGTCATGCAGGAGAAAGCAGATAACTTCCTTAAAGTGCGTCAGAGTACTGGCTTCATAGCTAAACCAGTTCCATGCTATCATCGTGGAACGGAATCTCAACACAATCACATGAAGAAGGTATACAGTATTTCTGGGTAATATATTATGTGAAAACAGCAAGACTGGATTGAATCAGTAATTGGAGTTAGTTTGTGTGATTGTGATTCTGCCATAGGCTTGAACCCTTAATCTGTAGATATCCATCGTAGTCACTATAGCTAGAAATGAACCCAAAATCTAGCTATTGAGTTTATGATGCCACACACTCATATAGAGCACATTTCTCTCGTACATACGTGATGCAGGACCTTGCTTCACCCCCAACTAACAAACATCATGCTTGCTTGACTGCCTGAAAAGCGCAGGTACGAACACAAGTCGTAGATACGACACTTCATGGATCGGATACGTTATTTCTAAAAATATAGGGCACGGACATGTTAGGGATACGTTCAATTATATACATCAAATATATTGTAGCACACATCCCAAAATATATAATAAATGAGATACAATAAGTTATCACTCAAAATGTTCTTAAAAAACAAGACATGGGCATAGTTAGGAATCATCAATAAATCTTAAAAATTTCCTATTGAATTTAAACATAATTACCTATAAGAATTGCTATTTTTCTTACTTTGCATATATCATAGGGAATGTCGAAATCTTTGGTAAGCACATGTTAGCAAGTGTCTAAGAAGCATCACAAATTTATTTGTTAGTCACAGAAACCAAAGAAGTATAGGACATGAATTTACCCCCCAAAAAAGTATAGGACATGTTAGACGTTACAAAAAGAGTGTCAGGCACGTGTCTGAGTCAAGTTTTTATTTCCGGATAATGGATACTGAGAAAGGAGCATCGGTGACTTGTCCGCGAGTGTGCGAGGAGTGTCGGTTGGACACGGACACGCCACCTTCTTTTAAGTGTTCGTTGCTTCTTAGTTGGCAGCACTTGTCAGGTACTGGCAAGTGAATGCACCCTACGCTTTCCTGGATCATGTTATTTTGTCTTGGGTATATCTGAACCCTGAAACTAGCTATTGAGGTGAGCATGGTCACTACGTTGACTATTACTTTGGTACGTAGGCAATATGGGACTTTGCCTCGCACCGTATAGCATCAAACCTTCCACTCTCCCAATGTATTGTAAACTTGTGTGGATTAAATTTCTGCTGAAACTAGTACCTTTTCTCTTGTATCTTCCCCGGCAATATGAAACCTATAAAATATACTTATATATTACAGATTCCTCTACCACGGCCACAATCACCGAAACTTGGAAGAAAGACAACTCCTAGCATGGTCAAGGATACTGGTTCTCTACCTCCTTGGAGATCCTCAGTCAATATTGACGGATCCAAGCTCAGTACACTGAAAAGTAATCGAAAACTATTTGCTTCTATGAACTCAGTGTTGAGAAAGAATATACATGAGAATGCCTCCCCGAATATCCAGCTATGAGGATAGAACAAAGTGTGTGCCTTCCCAAGTCCTCAAATAGAACATCCTGCAGGACTCCATTTGTCTTGGTTGTAGTGGTCTGCTTTGGAGAAATTCACTCTGTGGAGATGGAAACAACTTGGCATGCTGAAGGAGGTGTTGCTGGTATGTGTTGGTGTCTGCTTTCAAGCTTAGGAGGAGGTGGAAGTGGAATTTTGTAATGGTTCTTCTCATTTCCCTTTCTTATTTCCCTTTCTGAGATGTGGTATTTAAGGGTCACAAGTTTTGTATAGCACATTCAAGTGGAATTCTTGAAAGCTTTGGTTTTGCCATTTGTTTCGCGGGTACCACACACAAATAATAAGAGCTCTACTATTTCTGAATTGATTTCTTATCTTGTTTTGGAATTTTATGTGGTGGTTGTGGGAGTAGAATTTGGAGAGGTGTGGTGATGCTAAATTGTTTACTTTGCAGATTCAAGTTGAAATACTGAGGCTAGCGTTCACCTAGTAGTCATTTAAAAACCTGTATATTCTAACAAGTAGAGAATAGGGTATAACTTTCATAGTTGGTAACGATTCCAGGATCCAGCAAAATTCTGAAAATGCCAATTTTCTGAGGTTTTAAAAATTTTCCGTAAGACAACCAAAGAGGATGAGATCTTTCTACGTCTCTTCAAAAGCCGAATTTTACTTGATACTGCCTGATGTTTATCAAGCTAAGCAGGCGCTGAAGTGCTTAAGTTACACAAAACAAGTGGATCTAAGCAGTCTGCAAATACACTGAGAATTCGAGTGGCAGTGTTGTCAAACGTCGCCTTAGAATTCAATTGCTCAGCAACTACAAAATTTTCAAGGGTGGTAATGTGCAAACACATGCGATACAATACATACATACAGAGATGCAACACATCAGACGAAAATATCTCACAAGTCATACGTTCTAAGCACTCTCATGAAGCTTGCTTATTACCGTCACTCCCATTCTACGTTTTTCCAACATTAATGTCCAACTCATAGGAAATACATACACATTGATGCAAGGGAAGGAAATATTGAGTTCCCTTTCGTGGGTGAAGTTATCTAACAACCAAAAGTTCCCATAGACCAATCAGACAATAAATAGGCCTTGATCTATCACAGGAAACTCCGTAGTTTCCCACGGACACTCGTAGTCAAACCTCTGTGTATCATTCGCGTACACTGGAGTTTCCGCAAAGAAATCTTGACTATTGTAGTTAAAAGATTCTTTGTTCTGGAGTTCAATATTTGTTGTGCAACGGTCACCTTGAAGAAGACAAGCGAGTAAATCCCCATCCGCAGATGCAAAAGCTGAATTATTGTTTATGAAAATCTGACTTAACCCATGATTCTTCATGCTCAATGCAGTAGTACTGAGAATTGGTTCAGAAGCTTGAAAACCTGTTATGTGGTTTTCAGATTCAACAGGAAACGAGTAGGCTCCACTTCCAATTGGGATTGCTTGTCTTATTTGTTGGTTGCTGCACTTGGTATACGAAGGATTGATGTCCATGTATCCCGGTTTCTCTCTTTCTCTGGTAAAAGGTCTGGAACTAACAGATGGGAGATGGTTGAAGCCCTTCTCTGTCTGAAGATTCACTTTGTGTTCCTGTTTGAATTGAATTTGTGGAACTTCACACCAAGAGTACTGTTTCCTGACGGAAGAATCAAACCTTCCGGATTTCACATTTGGTTCGAGTGGTCCAAAAGCATGATTGGGGGCCGTCCTTGAATTGCTGGCTGTCGGAGGTTCAGGAATATCGTGAATCGTAGCTTTCTTGGATTCTACCAGTGGCATTGAAACAATAGCCTTTAGCTCACCTTCATAGAGTTTTGGATCGGCATTCTGCGTAATAGTCTTATTGCCAGACATTCCATAAATTCCACTAGCAGCATCACTTTTTTGGATATTGAGTGAATTCTGAAGGCCAAGTCTTCCATCAGTGTCTTTTGAAGATAAATCCGATTGCTTTATCGCACCGAAACAGGCTTTTAGGTCACTTTCCTTTTGTATCCTACTCAAGTAGAGGCGGTACTTCTGCACAATGTAGAGATATGACTGTCGAATTCCCATTGATTATTCTACATGTATATCACAAACATATTGCTCTCCTATCTTCAAACCTATCTCGTAATCGATTTGCGCTTCCAGATGTATCTCCGATTACACATAAATTTAAATGAGCCAGATGGGTGGAATGATTGTTCAACAATTTTCAGTTTCATGTGGTGCATTTGGAGGGAAAGAAAATTCCGGATGATAAAATTACTAAATATGTTCCTCTTCATGTCAACATATCTTTTACTACCTAGGATAACGAATGCTTACTCATGTCTTAAAAAGGCATGGTTCTAACTAAAATATTTAGAGAGGTTCTTCCCTTCTCATTAAATAAATCTGTAAGGTTTTTCGGAGAGTTCTTTGGCCCTGTGGATTGTTGAGGTCTTTGGGTGTGGTTTTGACATAGTAGTTTTGGGTTTTATACTCTGTGTAAAAGGCCGCGTCCCTTGTGCTGTCTTTTAATGATATTCTCTTCAACCTCTGAAATATGCATATACATTTACGCCAATATACTAGAGCACGAGTTAGAATATACCTGCAAGTGGCTGGCAACATTTTCTCTTGTCAACCATGGTACGTTCATCAAGTCGAGAATTTTCTTTGGACCGACTTCTGCCAAGGAGAGATGAAAATCATCACCTTGTAGAAGATGATAGCCGAATAACTCAAAACCACTTGGGTTACAACAAACTGTTACCAGAATAACAGAAAAAAAGCCAAAAACGTACTGACTCCTGCTTCACAATAAGACCAAACTACATCAAAGAAAAAGGTTTTAACAAACTCACTATCGAACCCAATGTGATTTACAGCTCTGACAAATTTCTGATGCAGATCTACGGTCCAAACCACTCTAGCTTTCTTCACTGATGTAGGATCACCATAATCTTTGTCATCATGCCTGTTTTCAAGATCTTTTCTTTTCTTTGCAGAATTCAGCTCGCCTCCACTGAACGAGTGCCATTCATCAGACAGATCAGATCCATGTCTCATCATCTGGATTTCCTCCATGCACTCTTGGCCTTCAATATCTCTCACTTCATGTATCCTCTTTCTAAAGACATGTTGCCATATATTGCGAAGTTCTTTCATTCTTATAGGCTTGAGAAGATAATCACATGCCCCATGTTGCACGCCTCTCATTACCCTGCTCGTTTCCCCGTCAACAGACATCACTGCAAATATTGTTAAGGTAAAACCATTAGACAAACAAGACAGAGAAAATAAAACTCAGTCGGCATGAATGGAAATCATATTTCACTGACTAATGACAGGAAGATCCATCTCGAGTCCAACATGCTCAAGAAGCTTAAACCCATCCATGTCAGGCATGTTGACATCACTGATTACGATGTCAAACCCATCTTTTCTTTCACGAAGCAAGTCCAAAGCCTCTCTTGCAAGACAACACGTTGTCACTGAAACACACAAAAGCGGCAGTTAAAAAGTATAAAAGTGTAAATAGATACAGATTCTGCAGTGTCATCACACATCACCAAACAAAATTAATAAAGTACTAACCAAAGATTTACGGATCACAAAGATAGTTTACTGAACAAACTAAGATATTTGGAGGGCATGCAATAAAATAAAAACTTTGGAGGAAAAGAAAGTAAGTGTCCCGATTATACAGGATCAAGCATTTCTAAGAACAGAAACGGCTGAGATATCTTGAGACTTGTCCACAGGATGCAGTGTTCTTAGCTGGCAAGAAATTACACTCTTTTGTTCTTCTGACTTGCCACCACAAGGTACTCTCTTTCCTTGCTGTCTCAGGGAGAAACAGCAGTCGCGGGATAGGGTAAGGAAAACAAGGTATGCAGACAGATTGGGTTCTGGGACATTTAGGATACTAATGGACAAATAGAAACAGGACAGAAGAATGACTTCACTGAATTAGAAAAGTTTCAGGACATGGAACAGCAAGCAGAAAGACTACTTCTTAACAAACTAATCATATAACACACAACACCAAACAAGCTCAACTGATCACCAGACAGATCCCTTGCTGAACAGTTTCTTCCCTATTGTTCATGAAAGTGACTATGCGAGTCCATTCAGAAATTTGCACAAAATAAATGGGTTCCAAGACTTGTGTCAAGGGTTTCATACATGTTCACTTTTCACCATCTTGACAAGTAAGATAATAGAAACCTGATGATTCGAAGACTTGGGGTACTATAGGCACTGTAGGCGTATTTTTCAACTAACTTATTGCACTTCTCAGCTACAATCAAACAAATAAGCAACTTCAGAAAGTAAAGTTAGATCGCTACCCGTTGCTATTTTCAAACTTGACACCAAAAGATGACAAGGAATAAATGCCCAAGGACTAGAGGTCTCGCGTTAAACCCTCCTGGATTTACCAGATGCAAATTTTTGGTGATTGCGTGCATCGACAAGGATTAAAATCAGCTGAAGATGGTGAACCTTGATGTAACCAAGAGAATGTTGTTCATAGCCAACAAACTTGTGTACACTAGTAACAGAATGCAATCATCCTGTTTGACAACTCTGGCACTGACAACTTAATGTTGCCAATCAAAAAAAAGAAAAAAAAAAGAAAAGAAAAGAAACTTAATCTTTTAAATCATGGAATCCCTCGTGTTGCATAATCACAATCACTTTGGAATCAAATCAACTATACGAAAAAGTGGTAAGATAAGAGATAATAACAGTGCAAAGAGGTCGAACAAATAACAGACGAATCAAAGACTATTCTTTCTTTATGTCTCCTACTTCATTACTTTGTTTGCAAGTTGCAAGGGGGAGGCACCATAATATTCACCACTAGATCCCCATCACTGACAACCTTCGCCGACGTACAGCCATCAGTGGATGTTTTTGTGAAACCAATTAGGTAGTTAATCCAAACCAAAATTAACGAAGCAGAATTCATATGCAGGCCTTTACGTTGGGGGCAGGTGGCAACATCAACAGAATGATTAATCACTAGCAACTGCTACTCTTCTAACTTGTTCGACATCACACATTTTTTGTGATGAGATGAATTACTCCTAACTTAACAGAAACAAACACAAAATGCAAAAGAAAAAAAACAATGGCCCATATGTTCATCAAAATCATGGAAACATCAAATAATCTGATCTCTATACAAAAGGCTCCGTTTGGATAGCTGGGGATTTCAAAGGAAGGGACATAATGTTCAAATCACTCCTATAAAACGGTACTTTAAAGTTTAACCTCTGTCATCATAAAGCTCCAAAACCCAATATCAGTGACCACATTCAATCTATCATAGCTAACTATAAAGTAGCATTAAAAACAATTTCCCTTCTTTTGAAAAAATTACACCAACCCAAACAGAGCCTAAGGGCAAAGAAAAGGCACATATGATCCCCGGTACGTCAAAAATGAGGTTCGCTACGATCACAAACAATTTTACCAACAAATGTATACCACGAAACACACAAAATCATCACAAACACATATGAAATCTAATAAACCAACCAGAACCTAAGATAAAGTAGCCAAAAAAAACACAAAATTGAATTATTTTTGAAAAAGGTAAATAATCGACCTTCGTACGAACACTTCTTGAGCATCTTTTCTAGTATTCTAAGCCACGCTAAATCATCGTCGACGACGAGAACACGAAGACCGGCTGGGAATGAATCCGTTCGAGGGGAAGAAAAACTGCTGTCCATGGCCAAAACTCGGATGCAAAAAAAAAAAAAAAAAAAAAAGACCACAATTGGACTAGGGCATATACAGAATTTGTCTGTACGTATATGTAGAGAGAGAAGTACGGCGATCAGTTGTGTGAGTTTAGAGAGAGAGAGGGGCGAGAGTTCAAAAAGGAGAGTGGCCTGGTTTTAAGGGAAGGAATACAAGGAAGAAGAACGAATATTGGCGCTAGTTGTAGATGGGTGTTAACGGTCCCCACCGGTGCACGATAGCGTTACGCCTTTATTTAGGTTATAATTCGGAATTTCGGAGGTGGAGAATAAAATTGATTAGGAGTAATTAGGAGAATATTAAGGTATAGAATCTGACTACTAAACATCAATGACATTGGAGGTTTAATTCTGTCGTGGGAATGTTTTTTGTGCCATTGTCAATTTTTTACTAGTATTACTTTTGAAGAAAGTGTACTAATCATTTCAACGTCCTTGTGCGATGACATAGTGATATTGATATCGACGCTCAAGTCGGTCGCATAAAATTTTAAATATGAAAACGACTTATGAAAGAGTTAGTTTGCATTTTTGAAAAGTAAAAGTAAACGTTGGTTGGAATTTTGTAGAGCTAATATTACAATAGTTAATTACTTTGAGGGTCTAGATGCTTTTTTTTTTTTATTAAGTAATTCATGAACAACTAATAACCATTATATTCATTCCTTATCGAAGTACTAATTACTACTAACCAAGGGCTTGTAGTCTAGCGGTTATCTCCTGGTTCTCCCCCACAAGCGAGACCAGAGTTCGAGCCTCCACAGAGGCGTTTGGAGTTTAGGGCTATGGATAGCTTCTAGACCTCTTCTAGACTAACTCATGAACTCTTCCGCTAATCCCGCTGATGTATATCCCCCACTAATATATATCGAATGACAAAAAAAAAAAAAGTAATTACTTATGGTCCGGAACACTCTAAGAACTTTTTCTCTTGAATGAATTTGGCCACAAGCGAGTAATTTCTAATGAATTTCCTAGTTCGACATGAATGACCTGTTTTTTACTAGACCGAAGAAAGACTAATTAAGGTGCGGCGTAAGCTCAACCCAATTCTCCTGACCTTCGAAATTCGAACTTAAAAAAAAAAAAAAGGACAACGCACACTTTAGACAAACTCACCCTTATTATCAGGTCCAATTAAAGGTCCGAGGTGTTTGTTGTCTTCATTTGATTGGAGGGCGCTTTTTCACCCTGTTTTGTTGTCTCTTTTTACATGAAGATAACTTAATTAACTTTAATCTACCTTTTCCATTTGCTTAGTTTGCACTATCAATGATATTTATCCATTTCCTTGATGGATTAAAAAGAACCTTTACTTAATTTTTTGTCTTTATTCTAATTTTTCTCGCATTTGTTAGTTTCGTGTCAAACTTTTGTGAATTATTATTTCTTCTAGACGAGAGGAATTGGAAAAGTAAAAAATTATAATCTAATTTTTTTTTATTAAATAGTTTTATAAGCTAAAAAGCCAATTTTTTTTAAAATTATTTTCAGTTTTATTCAAAAATTTGAGAATTTCAATCATAAGTTTTTACTTTTCCGATTACTCTCATCAAGACAAACTAATAGTACACAAACCTTGACACAACACTAACTAACGCGAAAATAAGTAAAGTGGCTTTGTAAGCCAAAATAGGATTGCATGTTCCACTAAGCTGACTTTTTGGACATTTTTAAGGAGAATGACATGTCTTATAAAACATGAAAGGACAAAAAGGCCAATGATCCTAGACTAATAAAAACATGGCCTCTTTTTTTTTTTGTTCGATTCCCTTTGCCAGCAAATTTTTGGAGCCACAGGGAGTTATGTCAGGTCGTTATCTCCAGGGATCCGGAATTAGTCGAGGTGTGAGCAAGTTAGTCTATACATCCAATAATAATTAAAAAAATTATTAAGTGGAGGTAAAGTTGATGTGAAAAGAGTAATGACAATATCAGACATGCATGTGAGAGGCATAATATATAGGCAAGGACAGAACTAGGATTTCATATTCGAGGGGCTGCAACATAAACAATAAGATTTTAAAAATTAAATGTTGAAGAGTTTAAAATATTTAAATGTCTTAATAGTACTTAATGCAAAACACAATATCTAAGTGCTCTTGACAAATCAAAAGTAACTGGAAAAAATAAAATTATCTCAATGCGTTACCTCAACCATGAATCATAATACAATGCGATGCTCCTTTAAATCTCAAAAGTCATCTATGATTGAGTCAAAACTGATTTTTAAGAAAATTTCCTTCTCGATGAACAAAATCAAAACATATGTGAGAAACTCATCCGCTATTTTTCTACTCCCTCCGTCCCAATTTGATTGCCCCTTTTGGGAAAGTGGGATTTTAAGGGGTGTGGAAACTTTGTATTGTCTTTTCTGTTTTGCCCCTAAATCCAGTCAATATTACTGTGGCCAATTTTGTGGGCTAATTATTTATATGAAACTCAAAACATATGCAATATGGATCTTGTTTGATAGATATCAATTAGTTTTATTATACAAAGTTTTCAAAATCATAAGAACCGTTATAAAATAAAAGATAATGGACAAACCAATTGAGATGGAAAAAGTACTTTTTAAGGGTAAAACTGAAAAGTGTCCATATTTTGATGGATATTTTTAGAATTAGGACAAACATTTTGGGACATCCCAAAATGGAAAAATCCAGCAATTTGGAACGGAGGGAGTAAAAACTAAACCCTAATAAGTGCTATCAAACCTAAAAAGACCAACAATGTGGAGTTCTTTTCTGTTTCTTTAATGCTTTATTTTAGTGGGGACCCCACCCATATGAAGGGCCGGAATTTTTCGTGACCCTGTGGAGAAATTGGTGGCTACCAGAAGTTCTAACACTAAAAAAAAATTGCAGTGAAATTTTTTGATTGGGCTGGGGCCTTGGCCACCGGTAGATGACTTGTCACACCCTCAATTTTTAACTTAATTATAAATAATATTTCATATAGAAATAGTCATTACATCCATACATACATACTCTTACCTGATATGCCAACTCATTCTAAAGTTCATACATACAAGGGAAATGAAACAAATTAATGTTTATCCGTACGCACATTTTTCTCAAGTCAAAGACAATCAAATTAAGTTACATTTTCATCTTCAAAATACAAATAAGATGATAAAGTAACTCTTCCTAGGAAGCTTTCAAAAGACACCACACAATGCACCCCGTCACTCTAAGCTATGTCCCCTAGTTTGTACTTGAAAATGAAGGGTGGAGTACACACTTGCCCAGTAGAAAAATCTCAAACTAACTTATGCATATGAGATGTCAAATATCGAGAGAATTTAGTAAATACAGAGATAATTTGAACGGTATGTAAACACACAACATAGTCATTATTTTGGAAAGCTAAGTATTCACCCACACACACTCCTACACATAATCATTCCCCCAACTTACAATTTGAGTTCATTAACCGTACCCCATTCATTTAATCTTCTTTTTATCCTCAATATCTTATAAGGGCTCAATGCCTATGCATGTATATAGAAGGTCAATGCGTGAGCATATGGAAGATCAATGCCTGTGCATATGAGAAAAACAATGCATGAGCATATGGGATATTGTCATCCCCTGCCAAGTGATTTGGGACCTCGTGACCTAAGAAACAAACAAAATACTCCCTCCGTCCCTTTTTAAATGTGCTACCTGGGAATTCCAATTATTTTTCTCTCACATCAACTTTTATAACTTTTACATATACTTTCTATCACTTACTCTTATCAATATAATAGGAGTAATACCCACTAACTTTTTAAAAAGGAATCTACTTTTAAGGGCAAAATAAGAAATGTACCCACTAACTTTTCAAAACACAAACTTATTTAGGGACAACCCAAAATGAAAATATACACACTATAAAAGTGACGGAGGGAATATATCATGTCTAATAATAGAAATCAAAGAATACACACACATACACAGTCCCCACAATATCACTTTATCCCTTGTTCGTGCCACTTCTACTAGGCTTTCATTTCAATCTCAAAACATTAAGAATAGTTTTAATTTCCTTTAACACACGCATTCATGTAAATTTCATCAATAATCCCTTTATCAATATCTATAGGTCACATTACAATTTCACATATTTAAACTCGCGTACTAACCCAACTCCATGAGCACCACAATTAGAGGGGAAAATGGCAAAATTCTCCTGATTGGTACCGGTACCAAGAAAACAGTGGTACCGGTACCTCCTAGGTTTAAAAAAAAAACGACCTTTAAGTTCAATCACGTTTTACCCAACCAAGGTAAACACCAACTCTAATCTCCATATAAACACAATACAAGTAGAAAAGAATACAAACCCCATAGTGTTCGGTCCCAACAAGCCTAAATACAGTAGTCTAGAATTGTAAGAAATAGGATGATTAAATGAAGAAGGATCCATAAACACGTAGAGAAAAAAGAGAAATCCCTACCACAAAGAGTTTTGAGCAAAACCCTAAATATTCAAAAAATAGATCTAGCTTCGATTCTCCAAGAACAACCTCCTTCAAAACTTTTCTACGATATCTAAGGCCGAGATTCCTAAAAATCAAGTGATAAGAGTGAGAATCAACAAGAAAATTGTGGCGACTAATTAACACAATATTAAATTGTGTTATGGCAGCTGGACTCTTTTGGAGAATGAGATCCTGGATTAATAGGATACCCAATTTCGTTATGGCAGTGGACCGAATAAAAAAAGTCATAAAAAATATGACTTATATGACCAAGACTCAAAAAGATCAACATGAAAGGACTCGAAGAGAGAGAAAGAACAAAGCCAAAAACATGTGTTCATACATTTTGAGTGAAAAACTCGGATGACAAGTGAGATTTGAGTACTTGATACTTTGATCTTCGAGTTTGAAGGTTGATAGATGTAGAAATTTAGGGTCTTGGGTGTGGATTTGAGAGAGAGATGAGTTTTTAGGGCTTGGTCGTGGGTTTCGAAGTGAAAAAAAGGCTAAGGGACCCCTTTTATAACCGTTTGGATCGTGTTCCAAAAAAAAAAGTGAGAACCGGTTTAGGACATGTCAAGGTAGCTACTGACTTCAAGGTACCGGTTCAAAGGAAAAGTGAGAACCAGCTTTGCCTTGGTAATTTTCCAAAATTTCCCTCTTTTCACCAATTCGACCCCCTGAATGCAACCAACACAACCTCGACATACCTAAACCATCTCACAACAACAAAACAAGACTCTCAACCATCCACCAAGCTTCCAGTACACCAAGATACACATACATGATACACCCATACATTTACATCCATGAAAGCATGGTTAAACTTACATTATGATTTGTACTCATAAATGAAAATAACAAAAAAGGAATTTAAATGTACGGGTCCTTACACAACTGGTGGCTCCGTCTCTGTAAATAGAGGTAGGGAGCACGCGTCTATATTGTCTCCCACTTTGTCTGAACATAGAGCATATCTCGCCGACTTTCACCAAAATACGTACTCCCTCCGTCCCTTTTATAGTGTGTACATTTCCATTTTGGGTTGTCCCTTAATAAGTGTGTGTTTTGAAAAGTTAGTGGATACATTTCATATTTTGCCCTTAAAAGTAGATTCTTTTTTAAAAAGTTAGTGGGTATTATTATATTGATAAATGTAAGTAATGGAAAGTAGATGTAAAAGTTGATGTAAGAGAAAAATAGTTGGAATTCTCAGGTAACATATTTAAAAAGGGACGGAGGGAGTACCATTTACCAGAATAAATCCTACCAAAATCCACAAATGAAGTAATAAGATGAGGAGAAGCCCAATGTGTGGCCCACCTAAATAATGGGTCACTCCTCATTCGTCATATCACCTTGGTATGCATGTGTGGTGTACCTATGACATTGTTGAATAAATACTTACCAATAGAATGACATAACATTTGTTTTCACCTTATGATGCATCTTATACCATTTATCAAATGACGGAGTATTTGAGAAATTACTTATTTCTTATTTTTTTGTTTTTTTGTCATTCGATATACATCAGTGAGGGGTTAACAAAGGAGTTAGTAAGTTAATTTAGGGGAGTTTGTGAAATAAGTAACATTTTATGGTTATGCGCGATAGGGTGGGGCACTTAGAATTTCCCACGTTACTTGATTGTGTCTCTACGTAAGGAATCATAAAACACAATAATGTACAAGAATTAGATGATAACGGGCACCATAATCCACCTCAAAAAAGAAAAAAAAGGGGGCACCATAGCTGATCTTTATCATTTGGTTGAGGAAATGTTTGTTTATTTGTTTTGTTTTTTTTTTATCTGGGAAAAAGGTGGGAGGGGGCGACCAGTGTAGCAACTCCCTTTGGGCGTGACTATAGAGGCTCTCGACCCGCTGTGGAATGTCCGGTTGAGCCATAGTTACTGTCCTTGAGAACATGCCGTCACCACAACATCACCTCAACACAAGTTGATAGGTATAACACTATCAAAATCCCCCCAATACTACTTCGAAGGCGAGACTCGAACCTGAATCTGCTTTGTGGATGTAACTGGCCTATCAGGCTACCACCTTGGTGGTGGTTGAGGAAATGTTAATTCCATCCTTTTCCTATTGTGCACAATTTTTAAGTGCATATACACATCTAGGTAGGGATCCAATTCGTTTTCTAATCCCATTTTGTGACCTTCGAGTGCAAGTTTCCACGTACGTCCGCTTTGCGCCTAGCTCCATTATAGGTCATGATAGGGCTAGGATTTAACACTAATTGTTTGTTTTTTTACTCGATATGTGCATCGAACTGGATTATATATTTAAGCACAGATACAGTTCAATGAACAACGAGAAGTCCAAGTGGTAATGTGCTCCTTTTTACCAGGATGATGTCCTGAATTCCAATTTTCACTGTAGAGCATTTTTAATGGAATAATTAAAATATCTAAACAGCCAAAGTTAGTAATGTTTGTCCAAAAATTGGTTCACATTGCCGTAATCAAAGTTAACAATCTTTTAGCCAATAACCAAATTTTGGCATTTGGATAATCAAAAGCAACAACATTTTCTTAATAAGCAAAACTCAATAATCAAATTTTAGGGACCACGCCCTATTTATAAGTCTTTTTTGGGTAGAATGAATTCAAAAGTAACAACATTCTCACTCTATTTTTAAAATATTTACTTCAAAACTCAATTATTTTGCAAATTCTCTAAAACTTTTGAAATTATCAATTTTTTATTTTTACCACAATATGTTCAAGATTGGTCTCATTTTAAAGATATTGTGAATATCTTTTAAATGGGAGTACTAATATTATAAAAAGTATATGTACAAATTTAAAATTGTGCCCATTTTATGAATAAAAATAGAGTGAGTAGTACTTTTTTTTACTATGGACACAAAATACCATTGTGACACTCTACATTGTTAACTTTATAAATGTCTTGTATGGATAATCAAAGTCTGATGTAACAACTTTTAATTATCAAGTTTTGGTTATACCATTGGTGATGCTCAGTATAGAATAGGTTTCTTGCTTGTACCCAAAAAAAAATAAAAAATTAACAGATACATATCATTTGTTTTGCTAAAATTTAATTGTCCGTATTATTGAATTAAGTATCCCTCCGATGTAATTTAAGTAACACGATATCAAAATAAGGATATCATTAATCTCATCACTAATTAAGGATCCGACGGGACTATATATCTATGAAGTTATATACTCTCTCAGTCCCAAATTGTTGGTCTTTGAGAATTTATACTCCCTCCGTCCCTATTTAAGTGTGTTACTTTCAACTATTTTTCTCTCACATCAACTTTTATATCTACTTTCCATTACTTACATTTATCAATATAATAATATCCACAAACTTTTTAAAAAAGAATCTACTTTTAAGGGCAAAATATGAAATATACCCACTAACACATTTATTAAGGGACAACCCAAAATGTAAATGTACACACTATAAAAGGGACGGAGGGAGTAATATTTTTTTATATCGAATTAATATAGATCTCAGTTAGGTTTATTAATTAAAACAATTCAAAATCATAAAAAACATTATTGATTGTAAAATATAGACACTTACTTGAGTGACACGACTACCCAAAAGAGACCAGCAATTTAGAACGAATGGAGTGTATTGCTTCATTATTGGGGAGTGCTTTTCTTTTTTTGGCTGCTTCGGAAATAATTATATAGGGAGTTTTTTTCCCTAAACTATGAGAATGGTATTTTTTGTCATATTTTTCTAGAGTTTAGTTACATTCACATAAAATCTCTTAAATTAATATTCGTCTGAAGAATTCAAAAAAGTATAAATTGTAGCAAAAAAATACTCCCTCCGCCCCTTTTTAAGTGTGTTAGTTGAGAATTCCAATTATTTTTCTATCACATCAACTTTTACATCTACTTTCCACTACTTACCCTTATCAATATAAAAATACTCACTAACTTTTCAAAAAAGAATCTACTTTTCAAGGCAAAATAGGAAATGTACCCACTAACTTTTCAAAACACACACTTATTAAGGGACAACCCAAAATAAAAATGTCTACACTATAAAAGGGACGGAGGGAGTAGTATTTACTAACGACGAAAATAATATTGAAAAAATTAATCTTTTTGTTTGTCTTCCTAATCCTTTTTCAACTTCAGTCTTTTCAATACTTCTCTTTGAGGCAAATGACTAATCCCAAATTTTTTGACGAAAACCTAGCATGAAGTTTACTAAACATCAGAACACCCTCTATGTACATTAAATAAATGGGCCTAAGTATGTATGCTCGATGTTCATTGGTGGAACCTTTTTGTTATCCACAATGATTAAGAGTAATGGAGATATTTGTTCCCATATACACATGCTAATTCTTTACAACACATATTTTTTTATTGAGGTTCCAAAACTTTCAAAAAATAGGAGAGGTTTTAAAGGTGCAGCTTTTAGAGAGTGGGGAAGGGATGACCCCCTTTGTAAAAAGGAACTCCAAATGGCTCTAAAAGGAAATGCCCACTAGCAAAAACCTTTTTGTGAAAGGGGATTATTGCTTTAAAACAGATGGACTAATTATTCAGTTGTCCAAGAGCACGATCACGTAATACTCGAGATCATTTCAGCAGTATATATTTACATAGGGTCCATACATATTAATCGTAGACCTTATAAGAATATGTGGTGTTGGAGTTTTTCAGAGCACTACGCGCCGTGCTCCAAGAGAACTGAATAATTAGACAAACAGATGGGAAGCATGATTGGTTGACATAAGAAATTGGAGAGATGAACTCCATGCAACTTCTCTTAGGTGGAGTCTTGCTTTTGTGTTAATTTAATCAAAAGATGAGAATTTTACCCTCTTTCTTATGCTCTTCTTGATGCCCTGATTGTTGTTCTCTACCTATCTGTTCTTTTCTGTTGCCTTCCTCTTTTTTTTTTATTTTTTTTATGAACTCATTTTTCTTTATTATCATCAATAGCTGATTAATAATCATACGAATCATTTGGTTCCACGTATATGCCATGAAGGGGAGCAGTTGGAATGGCGGCAAATAATTTATGCACATTTTTACTTCGGCTGCTAAACGAACTAAACTGCTCAACTCAATTAGTACTCGTCAAACTAAATATCAAACATAGTATTTCACAATCTCGTGAAATTTTTCGAATAAAGCTTTGGCAACTAGTTATTTTATTCGATAAGTTAGGAATCTCTCGACTCGTAATTAGTTTATATCAAAACTTATTTATAACTGGCACGAGACTTTTACAAAACTACCAATAAGTGAAGTGTGATCATATTTTCTAAATCATATCAGTTGTCAAAATTAAAATTGAACAGCTAAGTCTACTTAGCTTGACTTAGCGCGGATTCTGATCAAGCCAATATATTGGGAACTGTAAGAGAAGAAGTGCCAACGGCAAGCGGAAGGCCCGCACGGGCAAAGCCAAGAAATTCTCTGTTGGGGTGGCCAATGTAAGCCAAAAAATATCAAATGGGCGACATCAAACTAGCATGTCCAGTAACCCATGTGTGGTATTTGAAACGTCTTTCTAGTTCGATTGCGAATCTTTTAGATACTGTTTCATATACGGAAGCATTATGAACATAATCGAATAGTTAAAATTATAGGTACGGTGTAATACAAACATAAGTGTAGATATGCCATATTTTTATATAGAAATTCACACGAAAGAGAAAAGCAACTCCGAAAATTCTACTCCCTCTATCCCTTTTTACGTAGCAACACATTGAAAAAGGGACGGAGGGAGTAGTAAATATAAGGAACCATTCTATATGTTTTTATGAGAGTCTTCGATATTATTGGGGCACTATCAATAAGTACTTTATTGCAGCCTTTGCAAGTAGTTCTTTTATGACTACCTAAGCCCACCTTCAGAGTCAAGAAAAGGCCCAATTCCAAGTTTGCATAAAATTCCCTCCAAAGAACTAGACCACATGCGCCACACCAGTTTCACATGATCAAACACATGCCCATATCCGATCAAAAGAAGAAAAAAAAAATGCATGCCCATAACTAGAAGATATCTCCAGATCCTCTATGCAGTTTCTGTCTGATCATCCAGAAAGACGGGCATGAAACAAAGAATGAGAAGAAGAGCCGAGGATCAGAAATCCACAAACGTAACCATGCTAAAAGAATGCAGGGGATATTAGGCTCTCCATAAGTTAAAAGTTTGATTCATGATCAATCATACATATTCCATACCAACCTTCCCAACCAACATGTGTTTTCCAATCCAACACTCAGGTTAAAAAAAACTGAGTTGGATGCAAGCAAATCTACACATGTTCGATAGATTTGTTAATCATATATACATCTACAATTCTACATAAAACAGCCCTATAGCAGACTATATGTACAATGGGTGAGCATGTTTCACAGCAGAGCACATTCTTCATCGACTAAATCAGGTAATCATACAGAAACAAATGCGGTTCAGGCACCATCAGTGGCAAGTTCTCAATATATGTATAGAAGAGCCTAAGATTCTCCTTTGCTAGAGAAATAATATCAATAACATCAGTGGAACTAGTCAGCACCCATAAATCTCTGGAGCCTACTCTCTCCAGACTGCCTCGACAAAAGGGACATGATTGAGATCGCAAGCTCCTGTTTTAACACATTTGACATACCAATCTGCATTAAATGCATGAAATTCAAGAAACAGCAAGAAACTGAACAATGAAAGTGGGGATTGTGATATGTGTCTACCAATTGTGGAAGCAGCTGTTGCACATGGAGTGGCCACAATCGGGGAATACCAACTTGGTGCAAGATTCCATGCATATCCCGCACTCATCATCTCTTTCGATGTTCGAGTTACCAGATAATTCCCTCTTCTCTTCTACTGCTTCTATACCCAAAGCTTCGGGGAATTTTGTTCTAGTGTTATTGTCTTGCACAAACTCATTGACAAACCCTTCAAGTTGCTTCAGCGAAGGATAAACAACAGCTGCCAAATTTTAAAGTAAAAAATTAACCTGATAGTATGAAATGGGTTCCGATATACATTACAAGGCATGGACAAAAATAAGTGTACCATAAAATTCCCTGAGAGTGGCTTTCCTATCTTGTGACGACATTGTTGGCATTCCATCAATATATACCTGTAAAGTACAAGACACTGACATCGGTTTCTAAAAGAAAAACAAAACAAAAGGTGACAAAAACAGAAACAAAAAAAGCGGATCCGTCTGCAAAAGTGCTCTTGATATCATTTGAAAGGCACAAGTGGAGAAACAATAAGTTAAGGAGAACAACAGACCTTGTATACAAGTATGTGAAGAATGCCTAAATAACTTGGGAGACTATCCGTACAACTATAGTCCATCCATTCTATCAAAAACAGCAAGAAGGGAGCAAAGGTGCTGTAAGACAACTTAAACTGAATACAATCTCCATCGTAGTCTCCTGGTAGAGCAGCCGCCCTGAAATATCAACATGCCAAAACAGAAATTATAATTGTTGTAATTGACTCTTAACTTAATGGTAAGTTTTCAGGATCGAAGACTGTGTTAAATTAATCAACCATGTATATAAGCTCTTGGGCACCCTCCCTTCGCAACAAGCCCTTTCCAAGGATCAGTTTTAGTGCTTTTCATCAGGAAAAAAGAAATTGTTGTTGGATGAAATAAAGTACATATTACAAATTATCACACTTGGTCCTACGAGGCATCATAGCAAAAACAGACATTCCAACTAGCTTGGCACCCCAGTTTAAGACAGTCACCCCCCTACCCAAATACAATGGAACTTTGTTAGAACCAATTTTATTAAATATTTAATCTAAATATATATCAGACCCAAACCGGATAAACTAAATCGATCATTGCATAGCAAAATGCATAGTCGATGAAATATCAGTCATCGCCGGAAAATAAGCCTATGATCACTTGATGCTGTGCAATCTGATGACTATATCATCCAAAGAGAAATGCTTGAATTCTTTCTTCATTTTCATCCATCTTGCTACTCTGAACTCAATATCATCACAAACCTTATTCTCGAAAACATAGGATTCCTCCATTTCCACAAGGACCGGATTACAACTAAGGGTAAGGTAGACCAATAAATTGAGTAGGTTTCTTAAAACTACTCCTCCCACTCCACCATTCCACTCCCTATTTTACCTCGTGTGTTACCCACATAACACCCCACCATTTTAAGCAATCTCTTCAAATCTGCCAAGCTTTGAAGCACAAGCTTAATATTATAAGCAGATTCTGAACCCACCCGACAAAAGCAACATTTTTCTATCCCGTCAACAATGCCACAATTTGATAACAAATCGGTTGTTTTCAGCCTACCCATCCAATACCTGATGTCGATCAAGATAGATTTCAACAGATAGTTAAGACAAAACTGAATTCTTAGCGCTAGCGGAGCTATATTTTCCAGAATCAACATCACAACTTCTGAGAGTTCACCATCTTCAAGTTCCTGTGCCACTATATAACGCTTTATGCCTTTAACTGTTAACTCCTCACCTGGACCAAGATCCCATCTTGTACTATGCATCTATACAGTTCATTCCTCAACCGTAACACTAACAAGTAACAACGAACCCTGTAAATGTACCTCAAATCTCATTAGTTCCTTTCCCTTCCATGGGTATAACCTCCTCCTCCATAATGTGGATCAATGCTCGATTTTGTCCCTCCTCCTCATAACCCCTCCTCAGGGGTGAGTTTGTATCTAACAGTGTATGAGCCAAAAACCATCGGATCAAAGAACAAAAAAAAGCCCACAATTAAATGTGTTCTAGCTAAGAAGTACGAACACGTCTGCTGGCCTCATGTATCCGTGTCCGACATGTGTCAGTCATGGACCCAACATGACACTCTCTTGACACGTGTGAGGACAGATTAGGAGATTAAAATGCAATTTAAAACATGTCCTAAAGTGAAATTCCATAGATTTATTGTTCGGGACTGTTGAATTGTATCTTCATAATGTTAACCTTTTTTTTTAATTATCTGGAAGCATAGTATTAACCTTAGTTTGATAGGGATAGTGTTCATAACTTTTTGAATTCATAAAAAGATATATCTATGATATATAAATATAAAGCATAACCCAATCTCGCAAGAAAATAAATAATTAATTAAGAGTTTTAGACAAATAAGAACATCAAAACATAACAAGTATACACAAACGAATGTACCTATGTGTTACTAAAGGAATTAAGAACCAGAAGTGCTTACAGAGTATTGGCATGTTGAACATGAGCTTCAAGGGTTTTGATGGATTCAGTGTAAGAAGATTTGTGGGGCTGTTTCTGCCACATTCGTCCTTTGTTCTCACCCTTTTGTGTTCTTTTCCTGAGAGAAAAAGACGGAACAGAACCCAAATCACAAAAAGAAAGCTTTTCGGAAGGGATGAGGGCACTTTAAAGTTTAGAGAGAGAGAGAGAGAGAGAGAGGTTTGCTTAGTGGTGAAATCATTTGGCAGTTCAAGTAAAGAATGGGATATTCATACCTTCTTCTCTCTCTTACGCGTCCTTCCTTACCTCTCTCTTTAACTTTGCTTTCATTTCTTTCTTAACTGCAACTTGGAGGCATTGTCCGGTTTCCAAGCCCATTTCTTCCCTATTACTCATACGCACTTGTAATTTCTGTGACGATGGATTCTTGGAAATTCAAAAGGATAATCCATCTGTCTAATTCTCTCTCCGTCCCATAAAATTTATCCGGCACGGAGTACAATGACTCAAAAAAAATAAATTTCTGTCAAGGAAAAAATAATTTTTTTTGCACAAATTTATAGATCAATGTTTGTTCTATTATTTTGTGAAAAAAAATTAACATTTTTTTGACAAAGTTCTTTTCGAGTTCTTGGATTCCATACCGGACAAACTTTATGGGACGGGGGAGTATTATACTATCTCCGTCCGTATTTATTTGTCCACAAATATACTTGTTATGTATTGAACAAATTCAAAAGGTAATGGAAAAAAAATTAAAATCTCCAAAACGAACTAAAAAATTAGGACGGAGGGAGTATTAGCAAATGTAGTGAAAGCTAAAAAGCATCCAAACCTCCCATCTCTCTATTTCTAGGATTTTGAGTTTGTTTTATAAAAAATTGAGCGAGAGAAAACATAGGGTTGAGGTAATTTTTAAAAATTAGGGATGGGGTATAAGAAGCCCCACTAGATTTTTTCAGCCTCTACAATCCAAAAACCCTCTAAAACTCTATTTTGGAATATCAAAGTATAATTTTTTATTTAAAAAGTGATTGCTAATTCCAACTTTAGTCCTCCGTTTCTTCAAAATTCTTTTCCATTTCTATCTAAAACTCCAACAATTCTCTCATTCCCTTCATAAGTCAAACTATTATTGCTTTATTTTTATGAAAATATAATCGATATTGATCTCTTTTCAAAGGTATTTTGAAGATCATTCTAATAGTACGAATCTTATGAAAAATAAATGCATTAGTTAAAAGTTATATCCATTTAATAAATAAAATTCTATCCTCCAAATTTGGAGGATGATCCTGTACTTTTTCTTCAATTCTCTATCTTGGAGGATCAACACTCAATCCTCCCAAAAAAACACTCAATTCTCCCAAACGGAGGAAAATATGAAGTGTGGGTCGGAGTTCAATTTTCCTCCAAAATGGAGGGATGAAGATATGAAAAATATAATAGTAATTATAGATTTGTACGTTCGTTTTTGTACATCAGTTTTTAAATTATGTGGTTCTTAGATATTGGACTTCACCCTAGGCTGGGCTATGTTTTCAACCCGATCATTATTAGAGGTTATTTTTCATCCCGCCATTTGAATAAACTCAATTTTACCCTTATTTAAACTTACATGATTACTATATACAGCCAGTGCCGGCTCTAAAGTATGTGGAGCCCCCTGAAACCAACCTTCTAGACAGGCCCGTATAATATGTACATATATAAAGCACAAAAGTCATTAATTCTTACCAAAGTTTAAGATGAAAATTATACGACTCATTAACAACTAAACCAATATTCTCAACCCCGTGTTTCAAAACTCAAAACTTAAATTACACATCAATTGATATTCATCACCCTTCATACATCAACTGTGCCACCAAATTAAATTTTAGGCTTGGACTATTGAGGTGAGCCTCATTTATATATGCAAGAACACTAAGGCTTTCTTTGGATCATCTGTATAAATGGACTTGTCAATTTGGGGCCTCTTTTTTGAATTTTTCTTAGAGGCTCGAAAGCCATGGCTTCTTGGGCTTGTGCCCATGGGCGGTACTGTATATAGCAAAGAATTTTGAGCAAATTAACTCTAAAGATAGAAAAGTGAACTTTAATTCTTGTTAAGGATGCACTCAATTCTTATTTTCATCTAAGTACAACCTCATAATGAAAATACCCTTTTACCCTTCGACCACAAATTTACACTTTACTCCCCTCCCACTTCCCACCTCCACCTAACATCCATATCCAGCCGGTGACCTTTTTAAGCCAGTGAAATTTCACAAGTTCCGAACTCGTGAAATTTCATTGGGTTTGAGCTCTGGAAATTTCATTGGCCTTGAGCTCGTGAATATCTCGAGCTCTAGATTCCGTTTGACAATAGAACTAATCAAAACAACTAAGCACAAACTAGTGAAATTCACTTACTTTGAGCTTGAGAATTTTCATGTTTCAAAACACAACGAAGCTCGTGGATTTCATTACCTTAGAAAGCACTACCTATATTTGAACTACTTGGAATAACCTAACAAAATTCATGAGCATAATCCGGATTTAAAAACGCCTCTGGGCACCATTTTACGTTGGGGCCCGAGTAGTAAAACGAATTCATATTATATGCAGCATATGTCTTAAACTCTGGAATTAAACCGGAAACATCCCGGGGCCTCCCGTCAACCATTTTTGGCCCTGGGCAAAAAATTTCAATGTTTTTCCAAAAAGACCCACAGAGTTTCCTAAACTCGTTTATATTCTCAAAATGGCACTGGAACTGTCCTGGGGCCTCTGAGTAGCCATTTTTCTATCCCCAGTGGAAATTTTTTTGTTTTTTTTTTGTTGTAAAAGACCCTCGGAGTCTCGCAAACATATTTTTAACCTCGGAACTGTATAGGAAGCATCTCGACAGTCATTCTTCGGCTCCGGGCAGATTTTTTTTAGAACTTTTTTCCCAAGCGGTAGAGCTCTTAGACGTCTCACACTGCATTTCGGGATCGAGTCCCCCTCCCCATGTAAATGTAATAGATTAAGAATGACGAATGACAAATAATAAAAAAAAAACCCAGTAATTGTCTAAACCTGTTTTTGTTCTCGAAATTATTCTGGAAGTGTGCCAAATCGTCCTGACAATCATTTTTCGGCTCCAAACAATTTTTTTTAACTTTTCTAGCTGAGTCCTGGTAATCTCCCAAACATGGGAGTCTCCCGTTAGCCATTTTTAGCCCTCGGCGGATTTTTTTTAGCTTTTTTGAAAACTCTTCCTTAATCTTAGGGATGACAATGGGTAGGGTATGAATTGCGGGACTCTATTCCATACCCGATCCCCGAATGGAGGGCTTTTCACCATACCCGCCTCAATTCCTAGTGGGGATATTAGATAAAGAGAACTAAACCCACCTTTCCATGGGGATTGGGGTTTTCCCCGAATATACTCATATCCAAAAAAAAAAAATAAAGAAGTCAAGAATGAAATAAATTGATATTTATATTTAGAAATATACTCTTAATTGAATTGATATTCTTTGAACATTAAGTAGTCTATGATAGGTAGTAATTGATAAGATTTGCTAATTAAAAAGGTAATTGTTTACCTATACAACTATGTTCAAGATTTATACGCATGTTCCTATTTATATGTACATACATAATATAATGTACGTAGTATGTATAACCGGGTACGAGGAGGGTTATGGGGAGGGTACGGGTATTCTGGGATGTGGATTACAAAATCATACCCGTTCCATATCCGAGCGGTTTTTCTTCATATCCTACCCTACCCGCTACTATTGAGGAAAATTTTGGGTTATCCCCACCTAATCTCCGTCACCATATTTTCAAACTCAAAAACACCTCGACATTTTAAAATTACCTGGCAGCCCTTCGTAGCCCTAGGTCGGCTTTCTCCCAAAATCAACTTCTCCAAAACTTAACGAAATAAACACTCATATAGAGAGTCCTTTTCTAAATCGGTCTGATTCGAATTATGTCCGACCTAATTCTCCCATCCCAAAGAAACATAGGCAGCCCTGAAACTGGGCTTGATCGCTTTTCTCTTCTCTTCGTTTTATTTTTTATGAAAGGTCTCTGTAATAAATGCGTTAGTGCTTGAGTCTTCTAATCATTTTTTTTTTCTTCTACATCAAATTTGAAAAGTTTATCAAACTGTGTTTTTAAGGAACCGATAGATCAAAGTGAGGTGTTGTGCTAAGTACCTTTCCTACTCGTAACAGTAAATTACCGAATCTTTCATTTTCTAACCTAGCAAACCACAAAATTGAGTCAATCATTTAAAACCGTGTAGTCGGACCGGGCAATCCTTTTTCAAAACACTTGAATTATCCCTAGATAGTTTAGGGGTGACTCGATACTGTTAGCCTCTATATAACGTGACGACTTTGAGTTATTTTTTTACTAAAAAAAGTTCCAGGTCAAAGCTGCAGAACTAGTTTTCACAACTACTACGTTGCATTTCAATTGATTTGGATCCCCTCAAGGCCTCGACCAGTCCTGCCAGCTCCTGTCAACCCCCTTTACAGTTGAAATTCCGGACGCAACAGTATAGATTGAAATTTTGGATACGGTTCGGGCGAGATTTATATACCTGCCAGAAATTGCACTTGAAACGGTCCACACAGCAAATTTGCAATAGGCCGAAGGCCGAAAGGGTAAGCAAAATGGAACCCATAGTTTATTTATTTATATTTATTTTTAAACCAATGGAAAACCCATGTTGAGTGGATTGAATTATAAGACGATTATCTTCAATTTTGGGTTTTTGGGTCATCTGACCGATGAACTATCAGAAATTTCAGTCCTTGGCCAACCATCTCTATTTTTCTTTTCACGAATTTGCAAAATTTGGATTTTTGACTTCCATCTCTCAGAGGATTGGCTCCACTGTACAATTAGCAATCTTTCTCTCACCTTCTGGACTACAAGCTTGACAAAGGTATGCTATTTGAATTGATTCGCTTCTAAACCTTTTTTTGTTATTTGTTTTCTTCATTGATGTTTCTTTACCATTTGTGTTTTTGGGTATGTAAGCAAACAGCAAAGGCGCACCAGTAATGGGTTTGCTCATTATGAACTCTCCTTGTACGACCCAACCAAGCAATTTATCGGCAACTTTCCTGGGCTGTGTAAATTTTTCTGTCACAAGTTAGTTTCCTCATTCTTCTTTGAGTTTCACCCCATTCTGTGGTTTCTTGTAAATTTTTTTCACAATAATATTTAGCATGTATGTGTACTGTTGCAATTGGTTGGTTTCCCTATTCTTCGTTGAATGTCACTTCATTTATCTGGTTTTTTTGTAAGACTTTATACACAATTACATTGAGCATGAAAGTGTATATTGCAACTGGTACTTTGCGGTTAAACCGGCACTACGATCTGGACCTCCAACTTGACCGGGTTCTCTCTTTCCACCGACCTATCTTTGAAGCAGTAGCACACGGTTAGTAGAGGGGGAACCACACTTTAGCAACCTCACCAACTTGCGAATTTCTCCAATATAAGTATAGATTGTGATTATTTATCTCAAGTTGACCTCATAATAGTACTAAAGAAATGCCCCAACAAACTCAGTAATTGCTATATTTGTTATTTTTTAAATATGACCCCACTCCTTAAGCGCTTAGTAACCAGTGGCGACACTATGCCTTGAGGAGTGGGATCGTATGACCCCATGGGAAGACAGAAATTGCATGTTATTATATTAACGAAATCTAATTGAACCCATCGAAATATTGTGTTGACGCCACTAAAGGTGTAGAACAGAAGATAAGTTTTCCCATTATGAGAATTAAACATCTACATTTTCCCATCACTTTGTGGATTCCACGTTTATCAGACGATTCCGAATACGTTTGTGTCCATTGTGCACACAAATATGTATGCAAAGGCTCTCTTAATAAGGTTGTATCAAATAAAAGTTTCTGTTTCTACTACACATAGGATTTTAAAACCATGGGTTGGAGATGCTTTTAGTATTCTAGTTTCCAAATGACCCCATTCACTCACTTAAAATCCTGGATTCACCACTATTAACTCCCGACTGAGATTGGCTGGGGGGGACACTCTGACACTGAATTCAGTGACCCGAAAGAGAGAAATTAAGGGGACTCTAGATTAGGAAGAAAAATTCAGTGCCGAGCGGCAATCTCGGCCATCCAAAAGTGTTTTGGACGGCTCAGATTTCTCCCACTCACTCCTCTTCCTCTCTCCTCTTTCTCTCTTTAAATCTGAGCTGTCCAAAACACTTTTGGATGGCCGAGGTTGCCGCTTGGGCACCACGTAGGATGGTGCCTGCTCGGCACTGAAAAATCTCTCATTAGATTAGGGGTTTTTAGAGCAAAATAGTCACCAAAGTCACATGTTGTATCCTTGTACGTGACGATTCAGCCATGTTTGGGATTTCCTTAGCATGCACCCCCATTCTGTTACGGTCATGCTTCCCAGTCGTGCGTTGAATGTTGAGCCGGTGTACTGCGGTAGAGGTCAATGTCTTTGTTCGATCATATCCACCTAGGCCACTTAGCTCCGCCTTAACCTAGTTGGACAGTTGCTCGGTCATCCATGACACAGCTCCAGACTGAATCTGGTAAATGGTACCATGCAGGCCTTGGTTTGGTGGACTCCCCCCCAAGAGGTCCTGTAATCGGTCCATGTCCAGCCAGACCTTCAAAAGCGTCAGGTCCTACATTTGTTGCCTCACAAGTACTTGTTAAAGTTTCCAATGTTTCTTCCTATTAATTTCCATCATGATCTTCCATTTCACTGTTGCCATATTTCTTATTAGAGGTTTATTACTGTTTTTGTTTAGGTTCACCGGGCACTTGTCTGTTGCGTTGTAATGCAATTGTGTATCCTGCAAGTCTGGAGCCCGAGTTCTAGTTGAGCATTATTCTCTCTTTTTTCCACATTTCATAGTTGTTCATTATATGGTTTGTTTGGTTTTTAACTAGGTGGAAAGTTTCATGGCCCTGATGATTTTCCAAAGTTCAGAACGGCCAAAACATGCAGTGTGAGTAATGAATTTCGTGTCTTCCTGACAAAAACAAGTCAAGTTATTGCATTATATTTCTTTACTCTGGAGATTAATTTGTTGTGCTCAAATATCAGATAAGGGCGTTCGCAAGTCAGAAGTCGGTTAAGAACTTCAGAAGACAAAGGGAAGCACAAAAGGATTTAACTTCACAACTTAATAGGAGTTCATTGGATGAAAGGAATGGGCTGGCCCCTGGAGTTAATAATATTGAAGACATCAATAATGAGTCCTCTGTTGAGAATTTGGATGGACAAAAGTCAGTTAACATTCCATCAAGAGGTGCTGTGATTCAAGCATGCACTGTGACCTCTGGTCTTATAGCTGCATTGGGTATTATAATTCGGCAGGTCAGTCTTACTTTTTTATTTTTCAATAATTTATTAGCAAGTGAGAAATGAATGTTATCTTTTGTTTGCAGTGTAAAATGAATTTCGTTCTCTGTACTCCTGTGGATCAAATCATCATATATGGTTACAATTCAGTACTCAAAATGTTAATATTCCCTTGTTTGTTTTCCTTGTTGGGTAGGTGGTAGTTTCAATTTACGATATTTAGTTTCATGGCTATTCCCCACTATTGACTTTACTTGATTAACGTACAACGCATTTCAACGAAGTATTGGTTGATTGGAACTTGCAGGTTTCTCATGTTGCATCAGCAGAAGGATGGCCGATCCTTGACTGCTCAACAGAAATATCCTGTACATTTTCCCCTCATCTTCATCTTTTGATATTGGTTCCTTATTGCCAAGAAAATAACAACTTAATGTTCATTCATAAAATTTGAATAATTTTCTCACTTTTTTGCATTTCAATGACGGTAAAACATTTGGTTACATCTGTGCAAATAGGCAATAACTGCAATAGTTGAAACATGCAAAACCTTGTAAGAGTCGATTTCAAGTTGATAAAGTTTATGGAGAAACTGCTTGAATCAGATCAATATAGCTTTCTAGTGTTCTTAGCTATGTTATACGAGTCCCGTAGTACATCTTTAAAGGAACGCTAAGGTCCTAAGGACCATCCAGCAAGTTTTTTTAACTGAGTGTCCACCTTATTGTTGAGTGTCCCCCAGTTACGTTTGGTTTGCTGGTTAGATAGACCAAGGCATGTTTTCATCTCAATTACAAATCTTCTGTTTGTCTGTGCAATAGTTGGTCTCTCTTGCTTTTGCACATGATGAAGCTGTCTTACCTTATTCTAGTTATCTATAACTTAGAATATGGCTCTAGTCTCTAGATTTATTGGATACTGATGGAAGAGTACATGGAATCTCCTCCACACTCGTATAGTCATATTCCTCATTATCCTTCTCTTTATGTGGCCAGGATGAGCTTTTTATTAGAGAAAATGACTTGGTCATTTTTTTTTTGTATGTTTGCACAGTAAGTTTTCAGTTGTGGCATCTTCAGTTGATTACTGGGTTGGTTATATTGATATCTTCATGCCGATTCTTGCTCTTGAAGACGTGGCCAGATTTTGCTGAGTCAAGTGAAGCAGCCAATCAGCAGGTAGCTCCCTTGTTGTAATTAGGTTTTGAAAATAGTATCAAACTTCAGTACCGTCTTTTCTTTCGACAGTATAAAACAATCTATAAGACTATACCAAATGCATCACAATTTTTTCACATTTTATCTTGCCAAAACTCCACTTTCAACTTATTTTCAGTGTATTGCTTCTGTTTCTTATGAGAGGCAATGGGGATCACTTAATTTATTTTTTTCGAGTACAAAATTAGCTCATGTTTGAGTTCAAAACTGTAAATTGCTGGATAATAGGGCTAACTATTAATTCAACTCAAAGTTGTACTTGGCTGTTTTGCCAACCTACTCTGGTGATGTTTGCTTCTGAGTTCAGGTCCTTACTTCATTGCAACCTTTAGATTACATGATTGTAGCATTCTTACCTGGAATTACTGAGGTAAGCCTAGTTTTTTATTCTCTCTCCCTTTCGCTCTTTCTCCCCATCGGCGCTCCTCCATTTTCGTGCCATTGTTTTTCAAACAGGCGTTAAGTTCTGATATAGATGTGATCGTTTTCCAGGAACTCTTTTTTCGCGGTGCATTATTGCCACTTTTTGGAATCAATTGGAAAAGTGCCTTGCTGGTAGCTGCTCTTTTTGGTGTTTTGCACTTGGGAAGTGGCCGAAAATACTCTTTTGCAATTTGGTACTCTTATATTCCTTGACGTGATGCTTGACTGATAAATAACTCTATAAATATACATTTGTTATGCATTTCGTTAGGCAGTCATCTCCTCCAACATGCAGTAAGCCACTAATATTTTTTAAGCTTCATTAGTCCCCATCTAGTCCCCAATAATTGAGCGTATGTGCGGGGATGATTTGAAACCGACCTAACCTTTGGCAACATATGCACAAAGTGGCTGCTCTTAGAATACCACTGAAACAGTGGCCCCCTAAACCTCCAAGAACCGAGGAGCTAAGGGACGTTTTGCTGCAGAACCATGCCCCCAAATCAAAGTCGAAAGGCATCAGAGGGAGAGGGCAGGCTAGAGACCCAAATCAATTTTTGTGCTCATTACCATGCTAAACTTTCTATAAACTCCGAAAGTGATCCAATCAGTTTAACCACTAGGGATTTCATATGAATTGAGTGGCATTGATGGAAGTTGTCTTTCTTTATCCAGTATTTAGACTCGAGGACAGACAACAATTTGATATTGTTGACGTCTTGACGAACTATTGAAGGAGTTATTGATTTACTGTTAAATGCTTTTCAGGGCAACATTTGTGGGGTTTGTCTATGGTTATGCAACAATACTATCCTCTAGTCTGGTTGTACCAATGGCTTCTCATGCAGCAAACAATCTGGTTGGAGGGATTCTATGGCGCTACTCTTCAAAGTTGTCAAAATAGATTAGGTATATCCTAGCACACTTTGTTCTTGATACAAAGTCAGTATTATACTTTCACAATGGTTTTATGAGTCATTACATGCATTTACCAGCATCATTAATTGATTGTCGTTATATTGGGAGATTAACTGAGATAGAATGCTGCTGGACCGCCACTGCAATTTGTCTGTCAAGTACAGCCTTTTTTTACACCCCTATTAGTTTGAACTACTGTAAATCTAACGGAGGGGTGGAAGATAGACCTTTTTGTCAAATAAGTTTAGTCAAATCCACACATAAGTTTTTGGGGGATTTGTCTGTTCAACACGGAAAACATCCAATGGACTGATGGAGTTAGTTATAATATAATCCTTGGCCAGCAGAGCAACTTTACTATCATTTTTCGTCGCAAGAGAGGCTTTTCGGCTTCAGAGAACCATTTCGGAATGTTCGATTTGTAACTCCAATTTCCAATTTTTATGTAATTACTTGAAAACAATCTCTGAGACAGTTAGTCTCTTTAAAACAATACATTTTCTGTTTTATCATTTTGTGTTCGAAATTGTATATTGTTAGTCCAATAGTGAATCCTAAAGAAATTTTATACCTCGTAAGAGGTCAAAAATAACTTCTACAGTAATCCACTTTATATTTAGAATTAAATTTCTTCTTAAAATTCATTGGAGACTGCTTGTATTAACAAGATAATACTGATGTGGTATTCAGAGTCTCAGACTGCGAGTTCCAAGTCCAGATTGAAAATGTAAAGGAACTTCTCACCTTCTCGCCAAAAGAACACTTGCACAGTCTATGTTGCATGGACTTGGGTATAGGTGCTGGTATGTTCTCTGTGTCGGATTTTTACATCAAAATATACAAATTTCCTAGTAGATTTATTTATCTTCTCTGATAAATGGTGTTTACAATGTGTCTTAGGGGATGTCTTGCATAATATAGGAGTTTCAATCATAGTTCAAGGTAAATTCGGATCACAAAACATGCTTGTTGATTGTTGTCTGACACAAATTCCATATAGTCATCCGATTGTCGAGTGTCTAACACGGGTATTTGGTACATTTAGAAGGATTCGTGTAGCACACAGTTAAGAAACGTAAGATTTTAAATAAAAAGGAAGGTTTAAACAAACGAAAAAAGAAACACTATAGTGAAGATAGAACCAGATCTTCCAAATGATGTATCCATTTGTTTGGATTTAATGTACTGAAGCAACCACCTGGTAGAGGCAATAACATTAAAGAGGCATCAAATTTGTTTGTCTTAAATTTCTTTTTGTGCTATAATTCTTTCTCTCTATCATGAAGAGCAACCATGTAGGCTCTGTTCATTTGTCGAGAATGTTACGCGAGAAAGTTAACTTGAGAAAAGTGAAATGAAGTGAAGTAGAGGAAAAGAAAATTTACTTTCCTGTGAGTGGTCACTTGATAAAGGATTATTTCAGGAAAGTGTAATTGACAGGAGCAAACTTTCCTACGACATATAATTCCTTCCTTTTTGCAGGGTGCATTTTGAGGGAAAGTGAGTCCTAGTGGGAAAATTATTTTTGTGGGTCCCATTATTTTTCTGGTAACTGAACACCCCAAACGTCATGGGAAAGTTGATTTTCTCATCCTTTCTCATACTTTCTTGACAACTGAACGAGGCCTACGGGCACCGTTGACCGGACACAGATGTGTTTGAAGGCGGGTCCATGTGCATCATATGGCTCGAGCAATGCTATCTACACAGATTTTCTTGCACAAATCTGAATACAAAAAGTGTTCAAAACCGTCCATTGCATGTGAATCCCACCAAATAATGAGGGTCTACAATATAAATGCATTAGATAGTTCCTTACACATCCTGTCCAATTTGTGCACTAAAGTCTGTGTGCATAATCTGGATACCCGCCGTTGCGGCGCAAGTTCACACACAGGATGGCCCAAACTCGTGAGACCCATTGTGGATATCGAGAGTGCTCGTTGTGGCGCACTTAAACTGTTTAGGGTCGCCACTTGGTTTTGGGAATCAAGAAGCCGGATAGAGATTCTAGATTTGGAAACAGAGTGTATGGAGAGGGGAAGGTGTTAGGCAACAGGCACCCCTCTCTGCATACGGCCTTTCAGTTATTTGATTTGGTTTGCAAATACTTGTAAAGTAGCCATTAAATGAATATGATGATTGATAGGAATGTAAATGCACTGGAAAAGGGGTACAAGGGGCATGCAAAAAACAGTATGTAAATACAACAATAAAGCAAATATTCCCCAGCGAAACGATCTGACGGCTGTAGAATTGATCTGTCAGCCGCAGGATCGCACGGGGTTCAATATACAGGCTGACACAACAGAGTCCCAGCTGGTGTTCCTCCTTACTCAAGCTCCGAAAACTTTAACGGCGAATAGGGGGTTAGAAAATCGATGAAAGCAGAAATTGTGTGGCCCGTAGATGTGGTGGCATCCCACCTTTGTCCCTCGGGTAGTTTGATTTGGTTATGAAACTTGAATCTCGAAGCCTTTTGTGGTGTTTGGGAAGTAAACTCTTGAACTAACTGTCTCAGGGTGTTTTAACTCTCACGAGTATGGGGGGTTTTGTAGCTCTGTGTATGTAAGAGTTGGGTTGCTAGGGAATTTGTGTGGGAGAGATGAATGAATGATGAATTGATTGTGTAAGACTCCTATCTATAGAGGTTTAGGGACTCCTAAGACTCCCTAAGCATGTTCCTAGGTGGTCCTTCATCCTCTTGTTAGTTATGCAACACAAATTAAGCACCAAAGATAGATTGCTGGTCCGGGGTGTTGTATCTAATGATGCATGTGTTCTCTGCAATATTGGGGGGATTGATTCGCACAACCATTTGTTCTTTGATTGCCCGTATCCAGGAAAGTGTGGACTGGGATCTTGAGGAAGAACCAGGTTTCTAGGAATCCTTTGACATGGAATGACGAGATAATTTGGTTTATTCTGCACTCTAAGGGTAAAAGCCTCAGGAAATCTATCCTTAAGCTCTCTCTGTCAGCTGCCCTGTATCATATTTGGGGGGAGAGAAATTGAAGAGCTTTCCAGCAAAGGGTTTTGAGTTCTGATTCTCTTGGATTGCTAGCTATCAATGCTATCAGGGATTGCATGTTGTCATGGCGAAATGTGAAGGTTTGTCAGGAGTCTAGAGATATATGTCACAGCTGGAATGTTTCCTATAAATCCCTTGAGTCTGCAACTTTGTATAATTTTTTCCCTGTTGTATAGGTTTGTGTGTGGGCTTAGGCATTTGATGTGCTAAGTGTTGTCTTAGTGTTCTTTTGTTGGTTTTTAGTTTAGTTTTTTGGCCTTGCGTGGTCAAGTAGTTGAGATTAGATCCTTTGGACTTCTCTGTAATCTGTGTTTCGGGCTTTCAATGAAAGAGTACCTTTTACCTCAAAAAATCCAGGGTAATCACCACCAATTAATCAACTAGTGATAATTAGGGGATAATTAACTCGCGAACTCTATCCTCAAGAGTCCCCAATGTGCACACCAGGTCGTGGTGACAGGCTGAAGAGTTTGAGCGAGGATCAATCACCTGCAGAAGGTTCCAAAATTCTAAACAGATCGAAGTGGCGGCTGAGGGAACAAAGTGACGACCGGGGAATTGATCTCACTGAGAGGTTTTGTGCTAATTGATCTGTCAGCCTGGAAAGATCTGTCGAACGCTAGATGCATGTGGTGGATGCGACTTCTCACAGGGGTTGGATACAAAATCAAGGTTCGGGGCTGAATTAGTGCACGTACGGGCTTTCTACACACTCCTATAAGCTAGGCTGACCCCCAAAGGTCCACAAAGTTTGTCGGGTTTACATCCTTCGAACCAAAGGAAACAAGATTATACATCATCATCGGAATTCGCTCTAGGCTGGAGCCTAAAACTTTCACGAAGCAATTTTTGGTGTCTACGCACAGACTTTTTGATTATGAAATGCAGGTGTCCATATTAGTTAATTATATTGGGCCCTACAAATGCGCTCAGAATAAATGTGCCACTTATTTTCAGAAACGGGGAGCCTAGAGGGTGGCCCTTATTGGGCGGCATCCAAGCTGCCGGATGTGTTTTCAACGGTTTTGATTTCATCTCGGCTCTTTGCTGATTTGAGCCACTTTGTTGCAACTCGGATGCACCCTTGAGGAACCCCGGGTCCTTGTACTTATCAGTTTTAAAAGCTTCCTTTAATTATTTTTGCAATTATTGTAAAAAAATAAAATAAAAATCTAAAGTACGGTTTCACAACCATTGATCACGAACAAATGAGGATGCTGATGATCTTTTTTTGTTTGAGGCATTTAATTTTCATTCCTTTTCTTCATCTGCAGAATCTCATTTGCGATTTTCTTGATCTTCTGTATTATTAACTTAATACAGCTTATAAATGAGTTGGGACCAACTGCATCTACGAACCTACCAAACAATACTTAAGCTCTGAACTTTAAGCCTTGTATTCAGGAATCATCATGCAGTCATCTACAATAGTTTGCATGCTAATATTTACCCTCTTATCTTCCCAGTTCAAGCTAGATGCTGCGAATGGACGACTTCCGATGATCATCAACCCTAACGATCTTAAAGCAAATGCTGATATTATTGTTTACCGTACGTCATCGACAACCCTTTTCTTACATGTTTTGTTTCTACTTTTTTATTACAAATTGGCTACATGTCAAAAATCTTGATGTGTTATTATTGTTTTGATATTTATTGAGTTTGGGATTTTGACAAATTTGCCCTTGTTGGAACTAGCAGCTTGCAACAACTCCTGCAGGAAAAGTTGCTGTTACTGCAACATAAGAAACATCCCACCTGTCTGTGAGAAGTGTTGTGCTGAAGATTGATCATGGTATGAAAACTGAAAAGATCTTTTATCCAAGATGAAGATTTACAAGTGTTTGTAAATTTGTAGTCATGAATAATCTTTAGACTGGGAGGCCAGCTTCTCTCTCTCTCTCTCTCTCTCTCTCTCTCTCTCTCTCTCTCATTTTGTCGTAGAAATGGTCGTGCAGCAAACTGATACTTTGATTTCATATGCCATCTTTTGTCTACAACAGTACAAAATGCTTCTTTTTTCGGCAAGAAAATTCTTAACTACAATACGCTTCTTAATCGATCCGAACCAAACGGTTCTATTTGGCTTGGTTTTGCGGTTCATTGGTCTAGTTATGGTAAAAAAATAAAAAATAAAAATAGTTGATTTTGGTTTGGTTTGGTTACTGCTTATCAATGTAAGAGCCATGGTTAGAACCCAACTGGACCATTTAGTATTCATATATACATAAATGTACATATAATAATGTGTTTTGATTTGGTGAGTTAATTTCTTTCTTACAAAGTTAATCTATTAATAGGAGAACCTGAATAATTAAGGAGTGTTAGAGTGTTGAGTATTAAAACCCAGTAGCCAATTCCATTCTTTTTCTACTCCAGTACTTTCCCAATTGGTTTCAAAATCTTAATAAAATTCATATAATTATTTTATAAATTCATATGCTTTGAAAATGTGTTTGGATGCTAATTGAACCGAATCAAAACCAGATCAGTCTTACGATTTGGTTCTTATCAGATTCTACACATAGATGGGTTAAGTTTTGGTTCCCAATTTTTTAAAACCGTTCATAAAGGTCAGGTTCTTGGTTTACTAGAAAACTAGACCAATTTGGACCATGAACACACCTACATCAAATAATTGTCAAGTTGTTATTCCCTGAATGTGTGCCGTTAAATTGCTTACATTGTCTGAATCTCATCTCAGTGAGATTACTATTTTGTCTCATTTACATCACTTTCCCATGAAGAACAATGAGGGCCAATTGGGTGATTACATTAATGTGCCATTTGAGGAGATACTTTACATTTATGAATTACACGTGACATACAGGATTGATCAAATAAAAAATTATTAGTAATTTAGTATCCATTGAGACCACTTCAAATGATGCGGAATATTGTTTATTTGAGGAGATATTTTACATTATGAGTTACACCAACAGTTTGTATCTCAAAAGTGAGTATAACTTGATAAGTCCGAGATTGAACCGTAGGAATTGGTTTTATGGAGTATAAGGCTTAATTGGCTATATGGTGGCTTTTAGTTATTGATAGCCAACCCTTGTTTGGTGTTTGATTTTGGTGATTGTTAAGACTATTTTTTCAAATTTATAAAAATTAAATCTACGAATTCACTTGAATTTAACTAAGAGGCGCGGGCCAAGGTTCACGGCCCCTATCACCTACGTAGATCCATGATTTTCACAATTTGCATGATGGAGTCACAAGATAATTTTGTGCTCAATCAAATGATAATTTAGTCAAAATCCAATTTTACTCTTTCCGGTGTTTTAGTTTGATCAAAGTTTAAGTGGAAGTTTGTTAAACCCTCAAAATGACATCGATTTAAGTTTTATTGTTGGTGCAAAGATCGTATCGCCGATGGAACAGGATAATAATGGAGTGACTCAATGGTTGCTTCAAGGCGCGTTACAATGTTGCTGTCTTTAAGACGATATTCGCCCCCAGCAGTTCGAGTGAATTTGGTGTGCACCGGGTTACCGGCGAATTCGCCTCAAAGATACAATGAAGCCTAGTCCTGATTGACTCTTTGTTCAACTGCGTCATGCACCTACAAAGAAGAACCAGAACACCTTCGGATTTTGCAAGCCCGCCAAAAACATATTTAGGACATAATTTTAGGGAGAAAGAAAAACAAAATCGTCTTGATTATGTATGTTCAATTGGTAGGACCCCTCGCCTTTATATAGGCATGGATCGTGACCGTTGGCCAAAGATTACAACTCTTTGATTAAACCCAATAGTGATGTCTAGTCATAATAGCCATGACTATTCAATTGACCCCAATAGTCATACCTTTTAGTTTGGTTATACCTATTCATTTAAACCAAATATACACACTCCTTGCATCCAACAATTGCATTTTTTCATTTAACCTGAATAGACACACCTATTGTATTAAAACCGTTTACCAATTGCAACATTTAATATTCATTAAATATTTTGAAATGTTCCAACATTTATGTGTACAAAGATTGTTATCAAAATATAATAAAAAATATAGCAACCATGAGTTTAAAATCGATTACCACGAGCCTAGTTCAAACACAAACTAACTTTGATAACGTAGGTGTGAGAATCATGAAACTGGTTATGCTATAAAGTGATGATCCCCCTTGGCCAAGCCTACAACAACTACCCCTCGATTGACGAAGAACTCGTTAACGAAATGTTTAAAATAACTACAACCATTACAACTTTTTACGTGATTGAATAAGATCGGTTCTAGTGCGTCCTGTAGAGATGTGTTCGATAGAGCTGGCCAAAGAGCGTCATACACTTCAATCTCAATGGCAACCACAAGTTAGAACTAATCTTAGATTCAGGTTCGGTGTGAGAAATAGCCAGTAAATTTGTGAGTTAGAATCGAACCTCAATCTATTGTTTTACATGTTGAAACTAAGAGTTGAACAAACAAAATACAAGAAAATTGTTGAAATGAAGATTCTAAAAGTAAAAACTTGCATAGAATAACAACCTTTACAACTTTATAAACGAGAAACCACAAATATGAAATATGATTTACCCCGCACAAGATCTAAGATTGAAAGCTTCCAAAATCAAGCTAAAAACCAAAAGAGGGAGCTAGCTAGGAAAGTAGGGAGAGTGTGGATCTGAATAATGTTAGGAAAAATATCCTAAAACCGTATTTACAGGCCTAAGAAATAAGCAAGGAAAGAAAAGAGGACTTGGTCAAAATACATATAATCACCAAGGCAAATTGTTCAAAGTTACGACACGAAATTTGAAGGCAAACTATATACAATCTCCTATCAAATTTGTAGAAGTTACAAAATCAAATTCTAAGGCGCATTTACTACTCTGCAATATCAAAAGTCTCTTGTTTTCATGTCAAAGCCAATTATCCTTTGAAACTTTTCGATCAGAGTAAAAAACGGTGTATCCCATCCTTCTCCAACATTTTCCCGCTGTCTGAACCAATTCAAAGCTATTGGTGGCATAGTGGAATTCGGCCTTGGGTATACCTATTATATTAAGGATGTTAGAATTTTTTTTTTTTTGTACATTAACAAAATGACAATGTAAGTAAGCAAAAATCTTACACCTTTATGAAGTGATCCTTGTTGACGAATCCCATTGCCATAATCTTGTGCTTGAAAGCGCGCTTCAAAGAGGGTGCGGGAAGGGATCGAATGGGGAGGAATGTAAGGCATTGTTGGTATGATAGGAACACAAAGACCACCTTCAATACGGAAGCTACGAGATGACCCATGTCTAGCATGGTGAGCCACCTCCACAGTGTTTGCTTCCACATCCATGGTTCTTGGCTCTTCCTCTTCAATTTCTTCAGTGGTGCATTCTACAGAAAAAGAAGATGGAGATGAACTTTCCACTGATTGGGGTTCGTTTTCCATTGAGAGAGATGAAAAAGGTGGAGAAATGAAGTCAGTTTGGGTTTAGGAGGAGGAGTAGGGTTTGTGAAGGTTTGGGGATGAAGAAAATGGGTTGGTATTGGGATGTGGAGTGGGTTGTATCTAGAAGAATTGGGGAATAGGGTCTTAAGATGTGGTTGTATATAATTTAGGGGGTAAGATCATCAATAGGCTTAAAGGTAATTTTGTCCCAAACATGATTTAATTTTATTGGGTTGTATGGAGCAAAAAATGGATTGCAAATAAATTTGTCACTATACACACTTTGTCTACTCCGTCCTTAAACTATATAAACCCTAATTTTTCACGGCTATCGGATTCCATGCAGTTTTATCCCCTAAGGGCAACCCCAACAACCTCAACAAATCTCCTCCTATCTCTATTTTATCCATGCAAGTACCAAATCTAGGCTACAACAGCCTCCATAAACAGGTTGCCAAAATACCACTGCCTCCCCAAAGTGAACAGTGCCGCCTCAAATTTCATCCCATTTGGTCAGCAACTGTTCACTCCTTTTCTGTTTTTTAATAATTTCGTCTCAGCCTCCCTCTCTTTATCTCTATATGCTGTCAATTCCTTCCTATTTTTTAATTCATTCTCTCTCTCTCTCCCATTAAACAATGCTCCACCAAACCCATTTACTCATTATTTAATTAAAATAGGGAGGGAAATAGAGAGGAATTGTTGAAGTTTTGAAAGAGATGTGGGTTGGTAAAATGAAAAATATGTACTGTTCACTACTATTTTTAGAGAAAAATTTACTGAGTCTGTTGGGGGTGCTCTAACAGAGGTGTGAAAAGGACTTCATTGCATGAAATCCAATAGTTGAGGGGATAAAATTAGGGTTTACATAATTTAGAGACAAAGTGTGTAAAGTTTAGGAGATAAAAACATAAAAAACTCAAAGACTTACACTTTCAAGTTGTAGTAATTGTTCAACGGTCTTGAGGTATCGACACGTGATATCCTAACAAATTTATCATCACACATCAATGAGATTTATACATTGCGTACTGAACTCACCAAAATGTGCGGTGAACAATGGTATTAGTCACCGACCACCATATAATTTTTCCTCAAGTAGGCCATGCCCTAAGAGCTTCTCCTCTCATTTATCAAATCTTTCACCAAACTCATATTTGAATAAAAACCACCAAAAATTCAATTTCACTCACTCCTTCACCAAATTTGGTTTTACACAAATGTTTCACCAAATTTGTTCATCACCAAATCCAGAACCAAATTTTCAAGGCTCTTTTTTTGCACTTTTTCTATTCATTGATGTGGATTAAATCACTACCGTATAATTTGAGCAAAGATTGGAATGAGTCGTACCAACCAAGTTTTTACCCAATTTTGAGTAAAAATTTAGGTAAGAAGTGGAAATGGTCTAACGGGCCTAACCGTATTGTAGAGGTCAAATATGAGGAACTGAAAAAGTGGGAAAAAATTTCCTCAAGTAACGTGTAATGAGCACCGGATTGCAACCTCCGAGGAGGTCAAATAAGAACAACTGGAAAAGTGGACTATTGGACTATTGAGCAAAAGAAGACAAAAAGACAGGCCATTGAGTGGGCGATTTGACTCGTAAAACAGACGGGGAGAGAGAGAGAGAGAGAGAGGGAGGAGAGAGTTCAGCAGCCGAAGATCCACAACTGCAATGGCTAGCTGCGCCGTGGAAGGAGGCTGTACCACCGACTACCTATCCATCGCCATTTCCCTCCTTTCCATCATCTTGTACTTCTTCAACTCTTTCAATCATGTTTATGCATATGGGTTTTGATTGGTTTATTTTTTTTACTTCCGTTAGGTCACATGTGAATCAGAGACGTGAAATTGGCCAGGTTAAAGTGCCTTTGGTTGTTTTTTGAGGTTGAAGCACGAGGTTCTGTGATTTTTTCTTTGGGTTGAGTGATTTTGATCTATCATAGTTAGAGGTTTTTGGATTGAAGTAAACTGAATTTTCATGCTTGATGTGAAATGGGTATTTCTTGAACTAAATTGAGACTTGAGTGCCGATAGTGGTTGACATTTGTTTCTTGAACTAAATTGGCTTCGTTTGGATAGATATGAATGCAAATTAAGGGATTTATTTGTATAAGTTTGAACAAATTTGTAAGTGTTCTATCTACCGGTGGATTGTAAAACTAGTGTCCAATATTGGTTAGAGTTGAGAGAGAGGTGTTCTGTGGGGACGTTGTATGACTATGATCTTTAGCATGAGCGATTCAGATCACTCATATTAAGATGTCAGTTCAAATGCTTCACACTAAATTTCTCAATCCTAGTGTCGAAATCAGTATGTTGAGTAGCAAATCTGAATTTGAGCTATTCTTATTGACAAGTAATGTCAATGAACAATCTGCAACCTATATTTGTATTTTTGTTTTCATTTTGGCAGTTTGCATCTCTTTCAGAAATAAATTTACCTGGCACATTAAGCATAACTTGATAGTCTGTTCTTTGTATCCAACTAATTTTCTTTTGGCTCATCTTCTTCTTCTTCTCCTTATTTGTTTCAATTGCATACAGGGTCATAAGCTTACAAGAAATTAAAAAAAGAAAAGAAAAGCAAATAAGATCAAAGAATCTTTTGGAGCCTTCTTTTGTTAAGTGGCAGGAATATACCGTCACACGGTCTTGGTAGAACTTGTAGAGAATGCCTTGAATTTGGCTAAGGCATGATTTGAACAGAAAGATCCCGAGCGCTACACCATTTGAGGTGTAGCGCTTCCGGTTGAATAACTTCGGTTTTTAAACCATCTCGAGCGCTACACCATTTATGGTGTAGCGCTACCGTGAGACTATCTCTTGTTGGTTTCCTACTCGGATTAGGGTTTTCTGTAACTTCTTATAAATAACAACAGGACCTTTAGGGTTTTGTATCCTTTGAGCAACTTCTGATTTTCTTGGCCTCTCTAGAGTTACGGAACATAGCCGGCTCTTTGTATCTCTTCTTCACCTTTGTTAGTGAACTCTCTCTCTCCT
>JAXBDA010001893.1:0-48695 GCA_036023075.1 Gaultheria prostrata | reverse complement strand
CCCCACAACCACAACCACCACCACCACCAAAACCACACCAACACACCACCACCACCAATTGCAGCAAAGGCGCAGAAACATACCAAATACATGGAATTGCTTTATTGTAGTTATATAAGATCGATCAGAAGATTGTTGCAGATGCTTTATTGGTTGTGCATTAGTGATGGTACCATTTTTTTTAAATCTGAACCAACCACTACCAGAACTCTTGTGCCCTTTCACAATTACATAAAATGCAAGGGTGAGGATTGCCGATCAACCTATGTTTTCACAATGACGGTTGTGAATATTAGGGTCATTGTTGTATCGATACGACCTTGTCTAATAAAGAAATCCCTATCAACTGTAGCTTTGCACTTATTGTTTCTGTTCAGTTGGGTTAGTTTTGTTTGATTGGAAAATCAGTGGGTTTGTGTCAACAGAGATTGAAGCAGGATGTTGGATTCATTGAGACATCCTATGCTTGTTCAAGATGCCATTAGTGACAAGGTCTGCTCCCTTCCTCTCTATCTGAATAAACACATGTATGCATATCTATATTTTAGATTATTGAGTTAGGGACCATAATATTGACAGACATGCACACCACATTCTGAAATGAACTAAATTGGTCTATAAACATGAGAGGATATTTCATCCCAAGTTTTCCCATATGCAAGATGAAAATGTGTTCCTGTAGAAACTGAATGCTGTTAAACCATAACTTATTCGGATTTTTTGCATTTTAGGTGGGAAATTTCATCCATTACATATATCTCCAGTCTTGTGGCCAGACTGGTGGTTGATTTTGTATTGGTGTGGAGGCTAGCTATGCCTATTAGTGTGGCAGTGATTCCAGGAATTGCTTAGCCTGGGGCATGTACTCTTTTATTCCAACAGGCCTCACATCCAAGAGCTGTGAATTGCATCCAAATTCGGGTATTATCGCTGAGTAGGTTGCCTTTTCCAAGTTATATTCAAGTATTATGATCTGAGTTTTGTTGTTCTGTATGTTAAAATAAGTAAATAATGTGCGGAACTATGTTCATCTAGCTTGCCTGAAATGTGCAGTCTTAAATTTTGCAAGTAATCTTGGGAGTAGCTTCACAAATGGCTCTTCTTGAAATTATTCAGCTGGCATAACTGTAGTTTCATGAATGGCTCTTTTGGTTAGTCTTCGGCTCTTTTAATTTGTTGATTGAGATACACACATGCAGATTTTGAACGGCATTACAATGAAACAGATTTATGCCATTGACCTGCTGTTTCACAAACATATAGCATCTTGTACGCATTAGGTTGCAACCAACCAACAGCAAAAAATCAAAAGACTCGGCCATCGGGCTCCTGGTTGTGTGTTGGTTCTTTTGCAAACTTTTTTTTATTTGCAAAGAGTTTCTAATTGAAGCTGGCTGGATAGTCAACATAATAAGTATATTATTCCTTCCCAATTGGTTTTTATGGTTTCTGTTTTTGATGTCATCGAACTGACTATCGATAAGCATGGTAGAACTTTGTCAAATTTGCTTCGGAAGAAGTTGAATAAAACTGTGTTTGATGAGCATTCTATAAGGCGTCTTATGTCAAAAAGTATTGTGAGAATGCCTGGGAAGTTTTGGTCTGTCTTACTGGGAGTCAGAGTATGTGCAACTTGACATGGGATATCTTAATTCTAAGATATTAATCAAATTGTAACGATCACGTCTCTATTGTAGCCTCTTTATGATTCTGCTGGCTATGAAAGCATTGAAATAAATACTATTGGTACATTTCCTGAGCTAACGTTGCTCTTGTTACTTATCCTTCTTTTCAATGGAACACTTGCACTCGTCGTTAGATAGTAGTATGCAGAGTTGAGTGCTTGGCAGCTTGAGCCAGCTTGTAGAAAGGAAAAGAGTTTTAGGGTGGGATTGAACTTTGACATATACATGCAAGATGAGCAAAGTTGCAGCCCTAGTAATGTTTGAACTCGGATTGTTTGTGTTGTTTTCAGTTTATATGAAATTGAAATATGTGATATCTTGAGTAGCTTTTTCCCTCCCAAGGTTATTCCGGAAAAGTAAGAAAATGATAACAAACTCATGGTAAACCAAGGGAGATTATATATCAACATGATCTGCACTCTTAAATATTTGGAGTCTGATGCTGTTTGACTGAACATAGACAAGCTATACCTAGGTTTTTCGCAAACATACGCAGAACACCATAGTTAGGGTTACAGAAATGATCATGACTTTAATCGTGATGAGCTCTTAATAATGCTATAGTTCTTCTATTTAAGCTTCAACTTCATAATTTGTAGATGGCAATGCAAGGGTTCACGCAGAAAATCATCGAAATGATGAGGAGTGACAACCTGTACGAGACCCAGGGCGGTCCCATCATTCTGTCTCGGGCATTTGAGTTTCCTTGCTTGTTTTTTTTTTGCTGCTTCTTTTTTTGTGACAGGTCAAGGTTAATTACAACACAGAATTAAGGAACATTTCCTCTGATGAAACCTTCCCCCCTCTCTTCAATTCAAATTCTCTAATACATTCACCTCTTCAAGAAACATCATCTTCTTTCCATTTTCAACTAACATAAATTTTCTTCTAAAAAATGCATGTAGAACATTCTTGATTACAAAACAAAGATGTAGAAAACTACATAATCGACTTCAAAGTTTTGACAACGTAAATGAGCTGTTAAAATTTCCAGTAAAAAAAATACATCTTATAGTAGGTTTTAACAAAAGGAGTTGGCCAGCATGTACACAGCTACAGTATATTATAGACAGATTAATTTCACCCAAAAGCATTCCCTTTTAACAGGGCACTTGAACCTACTATCAGACACCTGACTACTACATAGTACAACCTTAGCCTAAACAATCAGAGATTTTAAACACAACATTCCGGAGTTACTAAACTTCGTGATTTTCTATGCTGTCGGAGATGCTGTCCTGAAAGCCTGCTGAGGATGAATACCTGCTGGAGGAGGAGCTCCCATCAGTGATACTTTTCTCCTTCCGTGTTGCTTGCTTGCCCGATGTTCCTCCAGGTGACTGCTCCTGCGGAAGGCAAAGAAACTGTCAAAATGTCAACTTCTGTAATGTGTCTCTCTGGATTTTGATTCTTATAAGTTGATTATTCTTGTAATGATGCTTATCAAAATTTTGACATGTAGTATCAGATTTTCTGAACTCTAAAGTTCTGTTGAACACCCCCGTAAAACCAACCTGCTGAGCTTTGGAGCCCGGCATCTTGAGTTCCAAGTCTGTCACCACGTCACTGGAATCGTCACTTTTGTCATCAACACTTCCTGTATAACGATCCAACGTCTTGCTTTTGGAATCTTGTTTGCTTGAAATGCGGGAAGTGGATGCACATTGGTAAGATGGCTGGTCCATGGGGTGATTAGGTGGGGCCGGATAGGGGATAAAAGTTGAACATGGAGTAGGAACTGCACCAAGATTCTGATTTTGGAAGAAAGGGAATGGTTGGAGAACTGGGTGCATTGGAATGGGACCTGTGGGCACAGGAATAGGAACTGGATATGAATACGGTGGTGCCATGACAGCTGAAGGATCAATAGTACCCCATGGAAACATAACTCTCATTCTCTGTTGATATTGTAAATTGAGATTCTCAACATCAGATTTCAGGGCGGCTTTCTCTTCTCTGAGCTCATTCTTCTCCTGTGTCAGCTGTTCGAAAACAAAACCCAATAAATGAGTAAAGAAATAAGGGGTTTGCCACAACTAAAGAAAAACCATGAAGATATGTTCACCTCACGCGATTCTTCAGAAAGTGCTGCACACTCGGCTTTTAGTCTATTAACTTCAGTAGTCAAATCCTTCAGAACCTGAATTGTGTCATTGATGATCGTTGCCTTGTCATTCTTGGGTCTATCAGGGTCTGTGGAAATGTGAGTCACTTGAATTTACCAATCCAAATAAAATAAACAAAGAAAGAACAATTATATGCATAGCTGGTAACACTTAAGAACGGAAGTGCACAAATGTTAAGCTTTAAAGTACAGAAAAAGCCAGCGGCACAAGTGTTCAACAACAATAACAGAACCCATCGCCCAATCATTGGGGGTATGGGCGGGGGATGATTGGAGACAGACCTAACCTTTGGCAATATGCATAAAGTGGCTGCTCTTAGAATACCACTGAAACAGTGGCCCCCCTAAACCTCCAAGAACCGAGGAGCTACAGGGACGTTTTGCTGCAGAACCATGCCCCCAAATCAAAGCCGAAAAGCATCAGAGAGGGTAGGCCTAGAGACCCAAATTAATTTATATGCTTATTACCATGCTTCCTTCATTCATGATCCAGAGCATCTCACTAATGAGCACAAGTGTCAAAAACAAAATTAGAGGATGAGCCAATGTTATTATCTTCAAGATGTCAACCTGAAACTGACAAAGCCAACTTACAGTGCAATTGTGTGAGTAGGTGGGTGAATAATTGAAAGAAGGATGAATAGGAAAGGACACCGAAGTTATGTCTAAACCTAATGATTTAAAACAAGTATTAGCTCTTACAAGGAGGAGTACATAATCACTTGGAGGATCAGACCATCACAATATGTTTTTGCCCTGTCAGGAAATCGTCCAACCCAATGGACATAGTATGAAGCAAAAGCAAATACATAATCCAAACAGTATTGGATACAACAAAGTTCATTATTCAATTATTTCTTTCTTATCACAATGTGTGTTAATTCAGTCCAGGAGATAAAATTTTCCCCTTCATTACAATAAAAGGCCTTCCATTCTAGTACAAGTTTGTCAACCAAGTAAAATATGGAAATCACAGATGCACATCAAGCTGAAGTAAAAATTAACACCCTCCTACAAAGTGCTAATGGGCAGCACGTGGTTTGAAAACAGAAGTTTGAAAAAAGGTACTAGTAAGAGCGATCCTATCATCTTTTGCTGTTGTAGGAAAGATGCATATTTGCCACCTGAAAAGTAATTCTACCTATAAAAGGTTCATGGTCATCCATGTTGTCAGATACCTGGATGCATGGCTTTATACTTGTGTCACCATAATGCCATATTAAGTAGGAGGTTTGCAAGTTTTATTGGTATATGAACAAGCTAGTAGGCTCAAATACCAATAGGGTATCCACACCATGGCAATTACAAATTGCTTGAATAAGTTCTATCAAATATTAAAGCTGCCACTGTAACATTTTAGCAGAAAAACGTAGGCATGACTGTTGGCCTAAAACTTGCATAATTAGACATTTTCTATAGATCTCCATTCTACATGACTTGAATTGCTGAATACATCACCAGTCACTGTTAGGTTTGCGGAAAAAAGCCCACAAGCCATAGTTATATAAGGAAGAAAAAGCTAGATTCCCCTGCCCCTTTGGCAGAGGAACAAATCAACAAACAAACAAGTGATATAAACTAATGAAGAAGATAATATATGACACTACATACGCATATACAAGACACGTTTACCAAAAAGAAGGATAGTCAAAAGGTACCCATGCCGTACCTAATGCATTTCCAAGCTCAAGAAAATGTTCATTTAGCCTATCCCTCCTCAATTTTTCACGGTCCGCTTTCTGAACTTTTCTTGCAACATTTGGATCTTTAACTTCCACCTCCGGCCTTTGTCTGTCAGCAAATCCAACCACAAACGTGAAGAATACAGAGAGATCAAAACAGATGAATCTAATAGTACGTAAGCTCTTCAGAAAGCCCAATATATGCATCTCTATATATACATCAGATAAGTCAGAGTAAAAGAGAGAACGTCCAAAAGCATCTACATATCTTATGGCTTGGATAAGCTAGAAAGTTTCAAAATTTTCCACTCAAGTGGTAAGCAGCTTCAGATTTGCAGATATAAAAATTCATAATAAAGAAAAGAAAAAAGCATACAAATTCAAGATTGCGTTCCACCAAATCAAGAGAGAACTTCAATTCACATATTGAATCAACTGGGAAACATCAAAATCTTAGCAGCAGAACTTCAACATGCTAACCAAAGTACCTTCAGATTTGCAGACATAGAAATTCAGAATAAAAAGAAAAAAAAATAAATGAAACAAAATCAGGATTGTTTTTCACCAAATTAAGAGAGAACATTAAAAAAATTCACATATTGAGGAAAAATCTAATAAATTTTACTTGCAGAACTTGAACATGCTAACCAAAGCTCTTATCTGGAAATCTCAATCGGGAGTTTCCTTTCACTAGCATTGAACATGTTGGTGATCGATGCATAGTAAGTAAATCAAAGGGAGGGGGAAAAGATCAATCAAACCTTTTATTATCCATTAGAGGAAATTCCGTAATAACTGAAAAGCCACTTGAGATCCTTGCTATTTGGTTCTTCTTCTTCTTCTTCTTAGGTTATTGGAGACTGGTGGAGATTTTGTCTGGCGGGAGGATGCAGCAGAATCTAGAGAGAGAGAGAGAGAGAGAGAGAGAGAGAAGGGGACATCTGAGCTACGGACTCGTGGTTTCCACGAGCAACGAGGATAGCGCACCAACGGAAAACGACAGTGGTGGAATGAAAGCTAACGCCGTTACTCACACATGACGGGAAATCGACAAATCGTAGTAGGATTATAGGAGTGAGGCCTTATTCCGCTAATTCAAAAAAATTAAAAAGTCAGTTTATTCCTAAAATTGAGGGAGTCACTTTCTCATAATATATCACATAAAAAGTCGTGAAAAACCAAAAAGCTCTCTTAACAGAACACCTCTGAATATTTCTCCCCGTTAAATTGGATTTCCACTGATTGTGGACTTAAAATGGAAAAATGGAGGTAGGCCGAGTTAAGAAGCCCAATAGGCCCACTATGAAAATCCAATTTCTGACCCAAAGTCAAACCTTGCGGCCAGTCTCTCATACTACGGTCATTTTCTTATAATACATCAACAAAAAAAGTCAATAAGCCAAAAAACAAGTCTTAATGGAACGGGGCCTGTAGTTTTACTCCATACAAAAAACAAGTCTTAATGGAACGGGGCCTGTAGTTTTACTCCATCTGTTCTAAATTTTTTATCCATTTTTCGACATGCGTTTCATTTTTTATTTATTTATATCTTTTGTTCTATATTGTATTTTATGATTTAAATTTTTTTATTTAAATCTTCTATTTTATGATTATTTAATAGATTTAATAAAGATATATCAAACAAGATTCGTATTGAATGTTTAACACCTTATATATTTGAAAATATAACTATTTTTTTGAGATGTCTAGAATAATAAAAGTGTATAATAAAATATCAAATAGTGAGAGTATCTCTTAGAACAATGTGGCCTCAAAGTCTCAAACTTATACCGTGTGGCCGCAAGTCGAACTCGCCGCAAGATAATATCCCCTCCGTTCCCAATTTTTGATCTCTTATTCTATTCTAATTGGATAAAAAACTAATTATAACTTTAAATTGGTAATGAATTTTATATTCAATATGGATCTTGTTTTATAGATCTCAATTAATTCTATACGACAATGTTTTCAAAATCACGTAAAACAATATAAACAACTACATATAATCAATTGAAAAGTGACACGAACTTCCAAAAGGAACTAATAAATTGACGGAAAGAGTAAGTATTTGGCCGCAAGGTCATGAATGGCCGCGAAGTTAAACTCCCGTCGACGAGAAAGGTTTGATATGTAGCTCAAACAGTGCGGCCGCGATTTCTCAACGTTGTTGCCGCATACAGTTGCGAACGACGCCGTTCCTGTTCCGCTAGCACTGAAAACAAAGCCTCAGGCTCAGCGGTCTGACAAATCACGTTTATGTTCTCAACGTGATTTCTGAGGTTGATCGGAGATATCAACGAACACAAATTCCAGGCGGAAAAAAAAATCAAAATACCCGCCAACAAAGAAGAACACTCGTCGCATACATATGATATGGTGTTATGAAGATAGTGACGTACAACGTTAACGGCCTCAGGCCTCGCGTCTCACAGTTCGGTTCTCTCCTGAAATTGCTCGACTCTCTCGACGCCGATATCATCTGTCTTCAGGTTTCCTAAGCTCTCCTGTAGTATTTGTTTATACGTGTGCTGCTTTTGGATTTGAATTTTGTATAGCAAACTGGTTTTGTTTTTCGGTTTGTGTAGGAGACGAAGTTATCGAGACAGGATCTGACGGCGGATTTGGTCGTGGCCGACGGGTACGAGTGTTTCTTTTCGTGCACCCGCACCTCGGATAAAGGACGCATTAGCTACTCCGGTAAGTTGTTTGTGCAAATGCCTCAACCACCGAGTAACCATAAGATGTTTTGAGGCCGTTGATTCTATTCTATAACAAATGGTACCTTTTAAAATTTTCATCTTTATTTAGCTTGCTGGTACGTCGGGGGATTAGAATGAGCATTCCATGAAATGAGTGAGCACCAATTAGAATCCTGTGAGAAATGATGTATAGGTGACAGGGGTGGTATGATAGGAAAATTAGTCAGTGCTCCCGAGCATGCCCCGAGTACATGTACTGCAAAAATGTGGTAGAGAAGGGTCCTATTAAATTTGTACTTCGTGTTATGAGTTAAGAAATTTCTTTTTTTGATTATAAAAAAAAAATGTGGTAGAAAAACACTAATTAGATAGTAGCGGAGGTTGAGACTTGACTCTCGCATAAGACATGATGAGAGTCATTACCCAATACCCATCTTGCCATAGTGCATCATAAGCCGCTTTTATGCATCCATCACTTTAGGCTTTTGAGTAAGTTTTTATGGATTCTGTGGTTGCATTGGTTCATGCTAGTTAGCGGGCCATCATATGCTGGATAACTCACCTGCGTACCTGTTGAAGGAATTCAACGCATTTTCAAGTCAGAGAAGCTATGCAGCACCATAATTTCTGTTAAAAAACACTCTTCATTCGTCACTCAATTACAAAGAAAAAGCTAGGAAGCCTTATATAAGTTGGGGATAGTTTTTTTCTTTTACTAATGTTTCAGTTTACTCCTTTTCAGTTTTCTCTGGCCCAATGACGACTATATGCATCTTTATTCTCACACTGAACTATGTGAACAGAGCCTGTTGGCTATCACTTCATATAGACCAAGTGGTCATTACTAAAACTGCTTGGGCTTCTCTTACGGACTAGATATTGCTGTTTTGTGTAAAGAGAGTAGAATTTCATAACTTACGATGCAGGTGTTGCAACATTTTGTCGAGTAAAGTCAGCGTTTACGAGCAATGAAGTGGCTTTACCCCTTGCAGCTGAGGAAGGCATTACCGGGGTTCTGGACAGTTCAAAAGGATCAAGAAGTAGAGAAGATAAAAGAACTGAAAAAGCAGGTGGCCTTGAGGAATTCTCGAAGGAAGAGCTTCTTAAGATTGATAGTGAGGGGCGATGTGTCATAACTGACCATGGCCATTTTGGTGAGTTTGACATGCTGTGGATTAACGCACAAAAGTAGAGGAACCTCAAAATATGTGTGTTGTCTTCCCTGAGAATCTCAATTCCACCCTGTGTTCATTCTTCAATAGTACTAGTAGTAACCATGAATCATGATACATTACCTCTTGCATGTCATATCCCTTCTCATTTTATAGGTCCATCTAAAGGGCATTGCCACGTTGGTTCAAAATCCTTTTTCGTTACAATTGTGAAATAGAGTTTTGCAGTGAGACTAACGAAGGGACCTTGACAGTGCTTTTTAACATCTATGGGCCTCGAGCAGTCAGTGATGATATGGACAGGATCCAGTTTAAGGACACATTTTTCAAGATGTTACAGGTATCCCATTTGTGATCCATCTTATGCACACATTCATTGTCCAGCTGTTAAGCAAATAGGTGGGTGGGCGGGCGGGTGAATGGGGGAGGTGGGTTTAAGCCGATACCTTTTGTGTGGATTTTCTTCTCAATGCTCATGAGTGACCATTCGCTGATCTCCAAACTGGAGTTCTTCTACCCCTATTGTGGTTGGTCATCTCAATTCCTGAGATTGTACTCTGGTTAAACAGAATAGTTTGTCAGACTTGATTTTGTTTGAAAGTTGTAATGGCAATAAATATTTGATGGTGGATATCAAGTGCTGCTTGGAACGGTAGTTGAATTAGGAAATCCGGAAGTCAAGTTATCAGATACATTTTTGTGGTATGGAATTTAAGGGGACTACAACTTGAATCCCTCTGTGGGAAATGACACCTGAGCTGTTAAGGTGTCTCCTAGTCCTAGGGGACAAATGTTTTCCTGATTTGCTTTCTTACTCATTTATTGTTCCAGCATCAAAAGCGTTAGTAAATAGAATTGTCACCAACTGCTTGATATTCATGCTGTTGTTTTGATATTTGTTAACTTTGTTGCAGAAAAGATGGAACTTTCTTTTGCATCAAGGAAGAAGAATTTGTGTTGTTGGTGATCTTAACATTGCTCCTGCTGCTATAGATAGCTGTAATCCAGGACCAGACTTTGATAAGAACCAGTGAGTTGCTGGCAAATCTGTTGAGAGTGTTTGTCCATTCATCAATCACGCATACACAATTTTGAAGCGCATCTATATTTATGGGCTGGAGTGGTGTTTATTCTCTTTCTACCCTTGATCCCTTACATAGTTTCACCAGCCAGAGTCAATTCAGAAGTTTAAATGTATTCCTGTGCACTGCCTTATAGGTTCAGGAGATGGTTTAGATCCTTACTTGTGGAAAACGGTGGCGATTTCTTTGATGTTTTCAGAGCGAAAAATCCTGAGAGGTTTGCAGCATTCTTGATCTGTTGTGTTTGTTAATCCATCGAAGACCACGAGTCTGTGATTGTGCTGCTTTTCAATTGAGTCCAACTATGAATTATGATTACACTTTGTAGAATAGTTGTAAGTGACATTATTATTTAGCAATTTTAGACTTCCTTTGCCATTTAGTTGTCCTTCCACATGATGATCTTTCGCAATCCCTCCGTCCCAAAATGTTGCTCCTCCTTTCCTCTTTTGGCTGTCCCAACACAGAGGGCCAAAAGTTAACAAAGAAAAGTTGGTACTTCTTTCCTTTTTTGGGTACAATTATGTATTGTTCATAAAAAGTTGGATTCCCGAAACAGGAGCAACAATTTGAGACGGAGGGAGTAATTTATTAGTCGTGTTTACTTGGAGCCTGGAGGTTTACTATCTTTGCCTCTTTCTTACTTATTCCTTGGTTCTACAGGAGGGAAGCATTCACTCACTGGCCACAGAACACAGGGGCTGAAGAATTCAATTATGGGTCTAGGATAGACCATATTCTCAGTGGTGGAGTATGTTTACATGAAGATGGTGGACAGAAATGCCATAATTTTGTGACTTGCCACGTGAAAGAGTGTGACATAATGAGCCAGTTCAAAAGGTGGAGGCCTGGGAATTCACCAAGGTAAAAGTCAGCATTTCTACAGTTGATAAGAATTTGTTCGTCAAATGATTCTCTGTTCCTGTGTGTGTGTGGGTGGGTGGGGGTGTGTGTGTGTGTGTGATTAGATGGAGAAGAAGCAGTTCAGCCGCCACACAAGAGATGGCATTTTCACTTCTCACATAGAGTTGTAGAGGGAGGATAAAGATTTGCTTCTCACTGTATACCCAAAACGATTTCAGATGCATTATAGCTATAACACCATCCTTGCCCTTTTTTTTTTTGTAAACTATTGAGTTATGAAATCGCATATATCAGTGTAACCCCTCTCCATCTTTTGGGAACACATCTACCTAGAAGAAGCGGTTCACTATTTCATTAAATTGTTTTATATAGCTGTCTATTTTTGCCTACTTTGTGGTTATGGTGTTGTTCGCAGATGGAAATTGCTTGAGGCACTAAGATGTGCATTTTTTGATGTCCGAGGTATTGAGCTCTCATGTCTCTTAATGAAAGCAATTAAAAGTAGGAACATAGGGATCTACTTAGGTTGTGTGTGCTTAGATGCACCGTCTCTTGGGATATACATAGCTGCACATCTGAAGCGTGAAACTGCTTGGATTTAGGGTGCACATACTTTCCCTGTATTAAGGGCGTACCTCTTATGCTATATTCTGCTTTGAGACCAGATATATAAGAGTCGGTTTCAGCGCTCTTATACTCAACATTGTGCTTCCCCCATCAATGGTCTGATGGTTCTCAATTTTCTTTTGATTTTATGTAGAATTCATGGATATTATACCTGGAATAGGAGAAAATTCAAGTTTAAACCATTGAGCAAGCTATTAAACGTGCTCACTTGAAAAAAAGGGCTACCCTGTGCTACAGGATCTGAGGAAGGGTTTCAAGTATGCAGCCTTACCCCCACAAGCAGAGAGGTTGTTTCCGCGAAACCTGCTCTCAGTCTATTCTGGAATTGTTAGAGCTACAATTCATCCCAGTTCAATTAGGTATTTAGGTGTCATTGAGTCGGTTGAATTATGTGATTCAGGGAGTTGGTATACATCGGTTTTCTGTGGTGGTACTTTTGTTGTGCTACAACTTACAAGCAACATATTCCTCTTTTCTTTTTTGGCAAACCTTGTGTTTCTTCTTGTTCTTATGGAAGGGGAGGAAGTAATGTCACTTGACGCTCTGTCCACAGGTGGAAGGCCGGGAGAAGCATCAAGTTGGAGGGTTCTGATCATGTTCCTGTTTATATGAGTTTGGTGGAAATCCCAGATATTGTGCCGCATAACACTCCCTCTTTATCCGCTAGATATGCTCCTGAGGTTCGTGGCTTCCAGCAGACTATCGGTATGAGAAGCTTGCTTTTCATTTATTAGATTATCTATTTTACCAGGTGTAGTCTCCACTTATATAGGAAGTATGTGGACCTACATAACGAGACGTCTTCCATAAATCCTTCTGCGACATGAGTATTGCAAATTGGTGGCAGCAACCGTTCAGTTGAAACTTCCATCTTCCTTCCATTTTTGCTCGACTTGTGGTTTTTAGAAGTCAACATAGTTAATCGTATTTCGGTAACCTGATCTTTGCCCTTAAATGGAGATATTTGCTTCCAAATTTGTTGGTGTTGGAATCATCTACCTGCAGTGCCAGTGTCTGATATGAGTTTACAACTACCCTGAAATTGGACAAACAACATCATTGTGACAATTAGATAATGTAGAATTGAATGAATTATGGTCCCTTCCATATTTTATCATTGTTAGTTGAGGATTTGTAGTTCTAGAAGATAAAAAAAAAACGTTTCTATTTGTTGCCCTCGTGATTCTACTGTCCTACAGTTTTGTCAGTTTACTGAGCCAGTAATAGCCTTTTGCAGTGTCAATGATGATGAAGAGACAAGTAGAGAAGCAAATTGAGACCTATGAAGTGTCAAGTTCATTTTCAGAGGAAAATATTACAGTTGGGAGTTGCATTGAGAATTTGAAAAGATCATCTTATGACTGCAATACATCAGGCTCGCCCTCTGAAGGAAGTTGTTTTGCTTCTGGAGGTTCCTCTAGTGAGACTGCCCATTCTAAAATGACTGCATTTGAAACTGACCGTGCTAACTCAACCCCTGGTAAAGGAATCAGAAAAAAAGCAAGACACAGTCAATCGTCACAACAACTCTCACTGAAGTCATTTTTTCAGAAAAGTTCAACATCTGTTGTTGGTAATGACCACACTGGCACTGCCATCAACAATGACCTGGCAGATATGGAAAAATCTGACAATATACCAATTGAACCTACCATGGCTGAGCAGGAGACCTGTCATCCTGAGCTGTCTCAGCTAAATGATTGTATATCCACTCAGGATGAAGGTGATCTGAATGCCTGTGGTTCTTCTGAGGCAGACAAGAGTAATGTTGCTTTCTTAGAGTGGCAAAGGATTCGGCAACTGATGCAGAACAGCATACCTCTTTGCAAGGGCCATCGTGAACAATGTGTTTCTCGGATTGTGAAGAAAGAAGGCCCTAATTTTGGCCGCAGATTCTATGTCTGTGCTCGTGCTGAGGTACTTTGTTCCCACAATTAATGGCGCTCGGCAAGCTGTTAATCTTTGTTAGAACTTAGAACGGCCTATTATTCAGACTCAGTAATTTTTACTAATATATCTTAGGTTGTACGGATTTGTTTACAAATTGGGCCCAGAGAGAATCGTATGCGATTCAAATAGAATCACCCTTGTTGGAAAGAAATTTTGCTTTAATTTGCAATCATTTTGTCTCCTTAAAAGTTGGTTTCCCCAAATCGGACCAATATTAAGAGGCAGAGGGAGTTTCATTCTCGGGGAAGTTGAGCATAGTTCTAAACTGCTAATACAGAATGCAAGTCACTAGATGTGACATTAAAAGTTAATTGGAAAGAAATTCTGCTGAAGCCTTTTCAGTAGATTCATCTTTCCGTTAGATCTCATTTACTTGTACACTAAGTTGATCTAATCGTGAGTCCAGATTCATTTTGATTTGTCAACACTCGATCGCTATAGTGGGGCAACTAGTAAGCAAATCATCAACCAAAGAGACACCATATTGTAGGTATTTCCCTTTCCTATTCAAATCCTTAGTGTAACACAAACTTTTTCTTTCCTGGGTTTTTTACAGGGCCCTACATCAAATCCTGATTCAAATTGCGGATATTTTAAGTGGGCTGCTTCAAAGCCGAAGGGCCAAAGATGACAGCACTTACAAGTAATTGGCTTTCTCATTGAGATGTGAAGCCATCAATATGCTGCCTTTTTTGACCCTATATCTCCTGTTTCGCAGTGCCGAAGGCAGATCTTGGCAAGTATGTAGCTTTACCTGTGTTGAACTAATGTTTACTTCAGTTAGTCAGCTCCACAACAGTGTTGCACTGGATTGGTGGATGTCCTGAGGAAGTTGGCCATCAAGCTCCAAAATTAAGGAGCTTGAATTTATTAAGACTTATGTTTCTATTAACACCCTCTATATTCCAGATTTTCAAGCCCTTGAGTCTTACCGCTAAGAAAATTTGATCATTTTATTTTTCTTTTTCATATGGTTCAATATATTGGCATAGTTGTTGGACAGGTGACAATGAACACTACATTTAGTTCCATACTTCCACAGGCTCGTACAATGTTCATGTGTCTAATTGTATGATATGAATTTGTAGTTCTACTTTAATTCGTTAATGGTTGTCATTTCCTCAAGTTCACGGATTATGGACTCCATACTTTCCTGTAAATCTCATAGTTTTCATTTTAACCTTGCGATTGCAGTTGTATCAAGTTTTTGATGATAAGGCAGGCATTGTACTGGCATTGCGTGTGCTTTGGTTGCTAACGGATATAGCGCATAAACACCCTTCAGTCGGAGTCGGTGCATGGCATGTGCGCTCCAGCATTAAGGCACAAGGAATAAGGTGAGCCAATTTTTTTCTAATCTTTTCGGGTTACGTTGTTTGTATGATTGGTGTGCACTCACTAATGTTTATGTACAGCCACTGTCGAGATTAATCATATTTTTGAAATTTTCACTAAGTTATAAAACTAAACGTTTGAACAATTCAGTATTCGGCTTGTTTATCAATCTCACAAGTGTACTCTCTCTTTCGTGCTGAAAATGACTACATGGAAAGATCTGGAGTTCATGGCTGTGGAATTTCCTTAGTGTGATGATATTGATATGTCCAGGATAACCGTTTTAAGGATTTAAATTAGTCCTGTGATTGCGTTGGTGTAATTATAAAAAGGACGTGGATGAATGAATGAATGAATGTGCCTATTTCATAAAAATAAAAATGAAATGTTGTCTAATTGTGTCGAACAAATTGGAGGCAACCCAGTTGAAGCAAATATTTTCTTAAGGGGTTTCAGAAACTGACTTGTTGCACTTTACGAGACAAATAATTTTCTCACAATATTTCAACTCGAAAAATCAACTTAAGCCAATTTCTGGAGGAATTTTTTAGTGCCGAGTGGGCACCGTCCTACGTGGTGCCCGAGTGCACATCTCTTTTGGACGACCCAGATTTTAGAGAGAGAGAAAGAGTGGGAGAAATCTGGGCCGTTCAAAATACTTTTAGATGACCAAGATGTGTGCTCTGGCACCACGTGGCGTGCCCGCTGTTGGAATTTTTTTTCAAGTCCTGACTTAGGTCAGTTTTTTTTGTTTGAAGGCCTAAGTTCAATTGCAACATATGGCCGACAATCACTACATTACTTTCACTGTGACCTCCGAAATGCTTGCCACTGCAATGAAATGGTTGAAAAATAGTGTCTGAAAACGATATGAAAACCATCCTATGCCATGAGGTATTTTATTGCCAAGTAAAAAAGTATACCATTATTGTGTTAAAGAGTTCTAAATCATATCTTATGAATCATGTGAAAGGGAGTTGCATTATCAACTTGCCCCTTTCAATCCCTGTTTTTTTTTTTTTTAGAAAAAAAATAACCATTTGTCCGGGTCAGTTGACTCGCACATCGATTAATCATGGGAGATCAATTCCATGGTCTCCTAGCGGAGGCTCCATTTAAAGCCAGAGCAAAGCTCTATATGAATTGACCCTAAAAGAGCTGATAGCAAATAAATTCCTAAAGAGCTGATAGCAAACATATTCCTAAATCCCATGCCCCATTCAATCCTCAAAAATGATACATACACATCCAGGTCTCTACAACCCTGCTCACAACAGGGTCAACCTGGGTACAAAACGATGTCGTTTTGTCGTTTTGTACCCCAACCCCCCCCCCCCCCAAAAAAAAAAAAAAAAACTGAAACTTTCCTTTCAGCGTTCTCCTTCCCCCAATCCCACACACCACCAAAACTTTCAATCCTTGACCTTTTACCATGTCTTCGGAAAGGGTGATTGATTGTGAAGCAGATAAAGATGGGCGGAAACAAGTGGTAAACTTGTAGGCCAAATCAGTGTTTAACTTGTAGACCATATTTGTTATCTTTAAAAAAAAAAAAAAAAGATTTTCACACCCCCTTTTACCCCCAAACATTCCTCTTTTTTTTTTTTTTGTCTTTATCCACTTGAAAGTACCAAATTGCCCTTCATATGGAAAAAGTAACTCATTAGGTAAGGGTAATTTAGTAATTTCAAGGTGAATAAGGACAAAAGTAGAGTGGGGGTGGGGGGGGGGGGGGGAACCAAAAAAAAAAAATTTGTCCATTTGTAAGATACAAATGCAACACTTATCAAAATTATTTCCAAAGAGGAAAAACGCAAATCACTTTCACATTTTCTTCGCTTTTAGAGAAGAAATTGGTACTCCCGAGTAGTTTTACGGAATTTTGCCAAAAATGAGAAAAAAACCAAGGGTAAAAACAACGCCAAACAAAAGGTTTTAAAACTGTTAAAACTGAAATGTGGGTATTTTGTATTTCTAACAACATCTACCCGCCAAAAGCATGAAATACTCGAAACGAAAATTCCTCCTTTTGAAAGAAATAAGTAACAAATGAAGCTCATTTTTGTCGGATGATCGAAAACTTCTCAAGTTTTCTAATTCTCATGTGACTATCATTGACGTCCTAACAGTTATGTGATGTGTGTTTTAGAAATGAAAAACAAATGAAGCTCATTTTGTTGGATGATCGAAACTTCTCAAGTTTTTTAATTCTCATGTAACTATCATTGTTGTCCTAATAGTTATGTGATGTGTGTTTTAGAAATAAGAAACAAATGAAGCTCGTTGTTGTCGAGTAATCCAAAGCTTCTTGAATTTTCTAATTCTCATGTGACTATCACTTGCGTATGTGCTAACAGTTTTGAGATGGTTGTTTTTATATGAGTTTTTGTCCCAGACTAATGAACAATGAGATTAGTCAATCGATATTTCAACCGAATATTGAGTTATTAAAAAGGAAAATCTAATAATATAGGACGAGAACGGAATTAATGGCAGTTGGTCCCCTGGTTGGAGTGGATATTTTTTTCTTGATGGCTACTGGAGTAATAACTTTTGATAACTTTTTTTGAGAATTTTGTGGACAGCCAACTATTGGGCGACACCTCATATAATATAATATCTTATGCCTTTGCTTTAAAAAAATCACCAAACAAGGTGGAACAAAAAATACTCCCCCATCCCAATCCAAAATTGGATAATTCCTTCCCTGGGTAAGCTCCGAACCCCCACCACACCTAAACCAAGGATAGGCATTTCTACGGAAATATATTTTTTAACATTTACAAGAATATACTTTTACGTTTTTTAAAGAGATATTTTAAAAGAGACGGAGGAAGTATTAAAAGCATATATGTGTATACTTTTATTTATTATTTCTATTTTTACGTACGTAGAGGCCGTTTTAACTTGTAGTCTCTTCACGTCAGCGCCAATGTCCTCAACAACACAGTTGAAAAAATCGTGATAAATTTCCGTATGCTTCCTATTTTCATTTTTACTTGATCGTTCAACGTAGGGATGAAAATGAAACGAGCAGCTTGAGCTCGAGTTTTAGAGGTCAATGCTCCAAACCTAGGTTTATCTCGAAAAAACTCGGTCTCATCTTGTTTAATAAATCTATAAATGTACCAAGCTCTGGTTGTTAACGGCTCGTCTCATTGACAGTCGCGGATGGAAGTTTTTGTTAAACAAGCCGAGCTCTAACACAACAAAACTCATCTCACTCCATTGTTTTGCACCCCTAGTTCTACATGGGTGGTTTGGCGTTGCGGTTTTATCCCAAACTAAAGAGTTTTTTTTTTTTAGTTTTATCCCCTAAATTATTCACATTTTTACTATGTCATCCATAAACTGAAAAAAAAAAAACACCTATTTCATGCCTAAACAGAGTATTTGATTGCAACCCATGTAGTCCAAACTGAGACGTTCATTATTCTGAAAATATGTTTTCAAATGGCTTTAGTAAACAATCAACTCAATCAAATATCTCTAAGTATTTGTTCCAATCTTCCAATTTTTGATTAATTTTAGTAATTACTTAATCAAAAATTGGAATGTAAGATCAATCACTTAGAGTTATCCGATTAAGCGAATTTTTACAATCTAGGTGCCAACGTGGGATCTGGGCGCACAGCTCTATGCCTCTATATGCGTAAATTATTTTTCCTCCAAAAAGCGAATGTCGTTAAATCTGAAGTTTAAGGTCGAAACATGTGGGTTTTTTTAGTTTAGGGACGACATAAAACAAACGGGTCTTGCTAACATTCGCCCAATGGGTACACAATAAGCACACAAACAAGTAAAGAAAACACACACTCCAATACACTTTTTTACACATTTTAATACACTTTCACATATTCCTATATACTTGTCACACATTTCAATATATATTTTTAATCTTAACGTGTGCCTTAATAGGCACATGTTAGCATTTTAAAAAAAAAAAAAAAATTGAATTTTAGCATTTAAAAAAAATAAAAATTGAATAGGTCACGATCAAAGTAAAAAAAAAACTCTTAGGCCTTGTTTGTTTGGGAGGATTTGGAGGGTGGGATAGGATATCAAATCTCGTGGGACCCAAAAATCTAGTGTTTGTTTTCCTAAATTTGGATGACATATCATATCCCGGGTCAAGTTTTATCCCGATCCGTACGGTGGATAAAATCCGGGGGGGCGATTTGGATGGGATTTCCCCATTTTAGTGCAAAAAAATGCTTTCCACTGCTTATATCCCGTCAAACACAAACACCGTATATGAATTTTCTCCATCCATTGATATCCTGAGCAATATCCCAAGGATTTCATATCACACCCATATCCCAAGGGATTTCATATCCCATCCATTTATCTCCGATCAAACAAACGAGGCCTTAAATCTAAAGTTTAAAAGCCGCACTCCTATATATACGAACAGTATATCCATATCTCGTCCCTCTCTCACATCAATCACCACCATGCTCTCTACTTCTCCCTGCTCTCCACTTCTCCGATCCTCAACCCCTCCTATAAATATCTCCCGCAACCGTGTCGGATTCCGGCCGCCGCGCGCCACCGCTTCTTGCGCCTCTCAGTGCTCGTCGCTGTACGAGGTTCTCGGAATTTCAATGGGGGCCACCGGTGAAGATATCAAGGCGGCCTACCGGAATCTCGCCAGGATTTGCCACCCCGACGTCGACCGGAGAGGATCGTCGGCTGCCGACGAGTTCATGAAGGTTCACGCTGCCTACTCTACCCTGTCGGACCCCGTTAAGCGCGCCAATTACGACTCAACGCTTTTCCGGCAGTACCGTACTGTCGGTGCGTATTCCGGTCTCTCAGCTTCGCCGGCGATGACGGTGTCGAGGTTTTCCGGGTATAGTCGCCGGAATTGGGAGACGGATCAGTGTTGGTAGTTAGTAATTATGCCGAGTGGATGGTAAAATTGGTCCGATTAATCCAATTGCACGCAAACTGATTAGCAGCTAAGTTATGAAATAAGTAAAGGAAAGACTACACAGAGTCACAGATTATAGCAGAGGCAGAATATCACAATACATCCACATTTGTACATATGAATTAGAATGTGTTTTTTTTTTTTCTTTCTTTTTTTTCATTTGGGAATATAGATCAGCCAATTTGAGCAAACAAGGCTGTATCGGTCTTTTAGTATGATCTTATAGGAGGAGTCTCTGCATGTGTTGCATACTCGAAGGAATAAAGTTCCTCACAAGAGGCCTGCATCTAATGGAATTACATAAAGAATGTGTTTTGGGTAGATGAATTACGTAATACTCCAGTGACTTAGTAGTGGAATCATAAGCCTAATAATCCTCTATTCCAAATTGATGGGCTTTTATGAAAAATCGTGCAATTTAAAAAAAAAAAATAAAGCACTTTTTTGTTTTTGTTTTTGAACATGTAAAGATTCATTCATAAGAACGAACGCACATTCGACACTTACAAGAAGCCCGAAGGCAAAAGATTTCATCAGAAAGATAAGAAATGAACCAAAACTACTGTAAAATCTTGACATGATCACGGCAAATGAGCCCTAATGGCCACCGACGCTCAAACACTTTCTGCCGAGGCAGACCAATACTAGGTGTCGGCATAGAATCCTGTCTAGATCTAGTAGTAGAGAACTCCGAGGGAATACTCAGCTCAAATCCGGAACAAAGTCGCACGGATGAAATTGTAGAAACAACAAACCCAACCACCCGCAAAAGGGGGCAATGCGATCCCACAAAGGGGCATAACTACACAGAAAGTAAACAGAAAACAAACAAAAAACAATTGAAAAAACCCCGGAAAGAGGTGTCGCCGGAAGCCGCTGCCGCGCCGGATCTGGAAACTTATTCGCCGGAGTCGGAGCCTAGCCACCCAAAATCAACACTGCATCAACACAGACCCGCCTATGCGGGCAAAGAGGAGGGGCGGAGGGTGGATGGAACGCGAGTGGATCTGTAAGGAGGATGCAGAGGAAGGCCCAAGAAGATATGGAGAGGCGATGAGGGGTGGCTGGCTGGGAGGAGGGGGCGGGGCAGGTGGAGGAGGCAGCCCCCCCCCCCCCAAAAAAAAAAAAAAAAAACCCTAATTGCTGAAAGTTTAGAGAGAAGGCAGAGAGAATAATTTCAAAAAAGAATGCACATAATAATTTTTTATTCAAAAATTGCACGACTATTCATTGGGAAGCTGACAATTTGGAATGAGAGAGTAACTTGCTAGTTGCAAATAATTTGGTTTTGCCAACAGTTTTCTTCGCCTTTCTTTTTACTGGGACCAACAAGGCAACAATTCTTCATGTTCGCCATAATCTGATTTTTTTTTTAGGCTTTTTTTAAGAATGGTCCCCAATCTATTAGTGAAATATCAATTTCGTCCCCAATATAAAAAACGCGTCTATTGCATCCCCAAACTTTGTAATTCACTTTTGATTGGTCCCCAGCCCAGATGCCGTTTGGAGCCACTGTCAAAACGAGGGGCATTCTCGTAAAACCCCCATTTCTCCCCATTACCCTCTCTTCTCCCCTCTCCCAAATCCTAACCTTCACTGAAATCCTCTTAATTTCCATTAGCACCATTTTCTCCGACATCTACAAATCTGGCTTCGTCGCCCAGAAGATCTCTCAAACTCTAGTCTCCCTCTCCAGCCCCCAATTCGCGCTAATTTCTCCCTTTACGCAGCAAACCAAAAAATTGAAAACAAAAACCAGTAATAACCCATAAAAAATCCGATCTTTTTGTTTTGTTTTGTTTTCTTTTTCTTTTCCACGAAGGCTTGGGAAAACCTCAAAGCAAAAACACCCAAAAGAGGCGAAGATTCAAAGCAAATCGAGAACCCACTTGAAGCAAAAAGACAACACAATTACAGGCATTGAATTTTTCAGGGGGAAATATGACACGTACGAGAAAATCCACCGACTTTCGCGCACTGTACAAGGGAGGGAATTGATGAGAATTTAGGGGATGTTTGAAGGAAAGGGAAGTTTTCTACTCTGCTTTGGAAACACGGAGAAATCACGCGACCCCAAGAATGAATTTTTTTCTTCATAATTTGGGAAATCAATGGGCAGTATCCCCATGTCCAACCCCCAATTCGCGCTAATTTTCTCCCTTTACGTTGCAGACCAGATAATTGAAAACCCTAACCATGTGGGTTTTTGTTCCTCTTGTCCGCTTTGTCAAATTACGCCGAGGAGTGGAGGAGGGCCACTGAACTTGCTTGATTTTTAAGTTGAGTGTTTGGTTTGGTTTGAAGAGGCGGAGAGGGGAGGAGAGGAGAGAGAGTGGTTGTGGTGGGGAGAGCCGAGAGGCGGATGGGGAGGGAGGGAAAGATGACATGGGGGAGGCGAAGCAGGGGAGAGAAGAGAAGGGGCTATTTTAGTTTTTTTTTTTTGTTTTGGTCAGTCAAGTGGTAAATAAGATGCCAAGATGGTGAGGGTAATGGGGAGAAATGGGGATTTTACGGGAATGCACCTCGCTTTGACGGCAGCTCCAAACGAAGTTTGGGCTGGGGACCAATTAAAAGTTAATTACAAAGTTTGGGGATGCAATAGACGCGTTTCTTATATTAAGGACAAAATTGACATTTTGCTAATAGATTGGGGACCATTCTTAAAAAAAAGCCTTTTTTTTTTTTTACTTTGAAACAGCCCTAATCTAATGTTGAAGTGATTAAAGTAAAAGATATTGTTAAGATTTTAAAGGAGTCAAAGTACTTAACCTAATTTTGAAGTGACTATAAACTTTTAGGCTCCGTTTGTTTCAATATAAAATATTTTACATGTAAAATTGTTTTGGTAAAAATAAGTTTCCATTTTTTTGTTTTCTAATGTTTGGTTGGTACTCCAGTTAATAAGTATGCCTCGCTATAAAAATAAAAATCATGATCGACCAACTTTGCTATGAATGAATTGTTGCACTGATACTGATGAGAAGTGGACGGGGTGCTTGCTTCTTGGGTAGGATAAGAGAGAGAGAGAGAGAGAGAGAGAGAGAGAGAGAGAGAGAAAGAGAGAGAATGAGATTGGCAAGCTGCTTGCCGCTTGGGTAGTGGTCTGGTGGACTGCTTGCCGGTAGGACGGGATCACGAAAGATGCACAGGAAAATGACTTACCGAGAATTCGGGCGTAGTCATTTTACCTCCACGGACGGAAAAGATTTTACGGAGAAAAATATTTTACATGTAATTTATACAACCAAACACCAGAAAATAAGTAAAATGTTTTGCAGGAAAACATTTTACGGTCAAACAAACAGAGCATTAGCTTCGGGTCTGGGCTTTTTCAATTTCCATGTAGGGGCAAAAAGCAGGTTCACCCATGGGTATCAAAATGATCTTTGTTAATTTTATTTTTTGGCTTGTTATATAATGCTCAAAAGTTTTAAAACAGCAATGTTGTACTTTTTTGTGTACTATATTTTGGCATAATTGTGATTTTCCCCCCTCATTGAAGGGTGAGGAAGGAGGAGAAATTAGTTGGGTCGGGTGAGCTAGTAAAGTACGCCGAACTTACTAAAAAATTTGACACAAAAAATGCTCATCAATCTTTGACTTTTGACAGCAAATTTTACTCCCAAATCGTATTGGGCATCCCCAAAAAACCTTTGAATTTCAAAGGCTCCGTATTTTAGTATTCCTAAGTATCTTTTGTAATAAAAAAAATATGTACATCATTTTAGGATTATTTATTATTGATAAATAATAGTAGTTGTTTTTGGAAGTATAATTTACCTACTTACATTTTACTCATTAAGATTTTAAAAAAAAAAGCCTCTTTTTAATTTTTGCTTTAAGCCTTCAAAAAGTCAGGGCCGGCACTGGGCATCCCAGTGAACTTACACTGCGGAGTAGAGAAATAGAAGTCACCACGATGGAAATCATGAAAATCCCACTGGTTGGCTTTGTGGTCAATTGCTTGTAACTAAAGTTGGGTTTGTCATTGGATTTTATGAGAAATTCCATAAAATCAACCGGATAATTTTATGAAATTTCTCATTTTAGCACGTTGATAAGCGAAATCTCCTGGAAGCATTGGTGGTCATGAGCTTGCATGGAGACTCTCGGATGAGCGGGAAAAATACATTGTAACTCTCGATGGAGCAAGAAAATTCCTGGTGCGTGCGGCAGGTGGCCGGCAGCAAGGTGGCTCTCGGTGGAGTGGGTACTCTCGATGGAGCAGGAAAAATACCTGGTGCGTGCGGCACCTGGCTGGCAAGCAAGGTGGCTCTTGTGGAGTATGGTGGCTCTTGATGGAGTGGGTGCAGTAAAATAAGCCAGGGTTCGGATACTGTGTTGGATAGATAGATCAAGAATTAAGGAAGAGTCAAGTGGATCAGATCGAGGGGGAGCTAGGCTCAATGCATGGGTTCACACATAAGGGGGAGATTGTTGAGAACATGTGTGAAGGACAAGTCCCACATCGGATAAATAGAAAAAATGTTGAACCTTAATATACAATTTGGTGGCTAACCGCTTACAAGGCTTAACCTTTTAGCCTTGTAAGTGGATATGAGTCATTCAATGAATATTAGGTCCATGTGATGTGGTGGACTTCGTAGATACTTCCCAACGGATTGGGCCTACGCGCACATGAGGAGAACCTGAGACAGATCAAACTCCTAACAATTTGTTTTTCAGGATTAATTGAAGTGGACACAAGCTACCCCGAACACCTGATTATTAAAACAGTGAAAATCAATGGAGTTTGTGTCCTTTAACCATTTCTCCACCCGAACGAGGCATGCAACCCCGTATTTGCAGGCTGATGTGATTTGATACTCCGGACAAAACAGGAAATTTTGCCAATTTCCATTTCCGAACATTATTTTCAATAAAAAAAATTTGATTTAGTACATCTGTCTGTAACTTTTTGGTGAATAAGTTGGAATAACACTGAGGTAATCAAGCGCAAATAATTGAAGAATAGTCATGGCATGTGTCTTGTCTCCATATTTTCCAAGACAGGAGTGGAATAAGAAAATGAGAACATTCAACACTGGAGAGTGGAAACAATTGCACGGGATAATTAAAATATACAAAGAAAACGAAAGTGAGGAAGAAAAGTAAATTTTATTGACATGGTGGAAAGACATTAAGGATTAACACTCAAAAGTCAACTGGCATGTCATTGGATTCTTGGATCTCATGAAAATTTTAAAAAAAATTTACACTCGTGTGTCCGGGTCAATTTATGTGCAACTCAATTAATTATGTGCCTCAATTCTATCGTCCACTAGTAAGAAGGTCAATTAAAGTTGGAACAAAGTTCTATATGGATTGACCCAAAATAAGTTGATAGCACCTGAAAAATTTTCAACTTTTAATCTTAGGAGGGAGCAAACTCCTAAGTCACATGTCTTGACCGCTAGGTGAGGTTGCAAAATATTTGAATTTGGTGGCAACCTTTCTATTAATTGATTTTGTTTGAAAGTAAGTTTTGAGAGAGAGACAAAGGAAAAAATCGTGGCTCTGTTTGGAACTCAAAGAAAGAAATGAAAAAGAATAGAAAATAATCAGGAGGGAAATGAAAATTTTCTATGCTAGCTTTTCCATTTTCTTTCCAAAACAAAGCCTTAGAGCTCTCTGCGCAACTTACATTGGTTATCTCCGTGAACGTATTTGGTTTGTTTTGTGCTCTCGTCGTCTAAAAGACACTTGAACGTCACTATTAGTAATCTGTATCATTTTTTGGTTTAATTAAGTCGTATAACGATATGTTCGTTTGACAGAGCTCAATGGAAAATCAGGATTCATGTAGCCGACCCCAATTGATTGGGACATAAGGCTCGGTTTGGTTTGGTTATTAAATCCGAAACAGTATCGAGATACCCATCTGTACCGATAAATACCGTTCCAGTAGAGAAATTCGTACGATTACCGGTGCGAGATTAGTAACTGTGTTTATATATCCGTTTGTTGTTTTCTCGCGTTAAGGCTCTGTTTGGTAGCTAGGGAAAAGAAAGAAAAATAAAAAGGAGGGAAAGAGAAGGAAAGTTAAGAGGAAAGTTTTTAGTTAAAATAGTTTAGTGTAGTTAGTTTTCTTCTCATTTTCCACTTAATCCAAACAAAGGAAGAGAAAATTTTGTTTATTTTCTTTTCGTTTCCTTTCTTTTCCAAGTTACCAAACATAGCCTAAAGTTATTTTTGACAACGTTTTTCTTTGTGAGGAGTTTTTTGAGGAGCGCATAAATGACAATGTGAGGGAGAGAGTTTATGATTGGCTGAAGGAAAAGAATGGGGAAATTTTTTTTGTGAGCTTGTCTGTGCATGTATTATGGGAAATTTGGCGAGCACGCAATCGGGCCTTATTTGATTTGGTTATTCCTTTATTGGACTGTTGTTGTGCTAATGTGGACTATAATTTGTCTTTGTTGATGAAGTCCCGGGAGAGGATCCGTGATGACATGGCTGATGGAAGGAAGCAAGCTAGCTAGCTGTTCGGTTGCTTTCAGGTTTGGTCAGTCTGTTTGATGATTCCTCTCAGGTGGTAAAGCTTGTGGTGGATGGAGCTTGGTGGAAGGGGAGCTTTGAAGGGGTGGCAGCTTGGTGCGCTCGTGATCCCTTGGCCCAGCCACTAGCCAAAGGTTTTACACATGTTTATGCTTTGTCATCAACGGGGTGGAGTCTTTGGCAGTTTTGCAAGCGTTAAGGTGGGCAAAAGCTAGAGGTATAAAAAGTGTGCAAATTTTGACCGATAGCTTAGAAGTCGTGCATGCTTTATGTAATGTGGTGGACGCAAATGTATTTTTGAGGAGTGTTATTAGAGATATTCTAGATATTGTATGTTTCTTTGATTATGTTCTGGTTTCTAAGGCCACCCGTCAAGATGTGAGAAATGCTCACAATCTTGCGCGGAGTCGTTTTTGTAATCGTTAGTTATAAATATATGGTTATGTTTCCTGGTTCACAAAAAAAAAAAAAAACGTTTTTCTTTGTCATCTATGAGGATATGCCCGGCGTTTGGGCCAGAGCTCCGTTGAGAGTGATATTGGGCCCTTCAAGGCCCAAAGTGAAGCGGTTGGAGTCGAACACAAAATCCTAAACTTGGGTTTGGGGATGAACCAGAGTCAGTTTTGCATGAACATGTCTCACCAGTTAAAATAACAATGCGTCTATGGGTACACCACACTGGTATACCCCAAGTGCACACCAGCCCATTTCGACTGTCCTAAAGGATTTTAGATGTTTCGGATTTTTTACAAACTATTCGCGCAAAGAGTTTGTTTAAAATCCGGTTGGAATGACTTTATGGGTGTCTCTTACCCTAGACTTGTGTAAGAACCTTGATGCTTACCAAAAAAAAAAAGAGTAAGAATCTTGATTTTCCTTTAATAATGCACTTCTGTTTACCAAAAACCAGGTAGCTTAGATAAGGGCCCCCTTCCATCAAGCCACTCTATCATTTGGCATGCAGCCAGACTAACATTATTGATTTGGACATTCACTGTCCTATGATCGAGTTGGCAATATCTGTTCAAATCAGACACCTAATTATCAAAATTTATACTTCTCTCCTCTTTTTTTTTTCGGATTCATTTGAAACCCTACTTCAAAATAATAAACAAATAAGAACTTCAAACCTACAAGGAACAAATTAATATATTATACGTAGCCAAGAGCCGGCCAAGATATATGGTTGTCATGCTCTTAGTCACATAATCCTTTAAAATGCACTTCATGCGCTCCCGCTCTTAATTCTCACTCTCGCAAATTTTAGTAGTTTGAGATATGATCCAAACATGCTTTCGCTCTCGCCCAAATAATGTGACTTAGGTCATGCTTCATAGGGTTTTTTTTTTTTTTTTGAACAAGTAGAAGATGTCAAAGAAGTTGTCATGCATTGCTTTCAGTTAGGGAAATGGCTCATTTCTTCTATTGGCGTTTCATGAGTAAATAACTCCTTTATCAAAAAGGAACAAGTAGAAGAAGTCAAAGAAGTACTATATACCCAATAAGTACTCCTTTATCATGCAAAAACAATACTGTATTATGCTTCTTCCTGCCTTGATCTTGTCTTGGCTCATATGACTATTTAATTTTTCTTATCAGTAAGTGTGTAATGAATACTTTGGTCCTGAAAAATGGCAATAAGTACGTATTTGTAAACAGTAAACCCTATACCATTTTAAACATATTCTAGCAAATCATGGAAATTTATTAGACTTGTTATTATTCACAATCATGAAATTAAATATTCACAATTATACCCAAACCATAATTTCTTTTCTGGTAGCAGATTTCAAAGCTATCGAAACCAAATTGAAAAATATTTCTCGTTATCACCTAATCTCTCAGCCAAATTGAGTTGGAATATATATTTCGATGGATATGTAAGTTAGACACTTAGACTCGGCAAAGGATCCTCTTATGTGAGAATCCATTATGTAATTCTTGGAATTGGGAATCTTGTAGGGCGCTTCCTATATTGCACCTTATAGTGCACATCCGAACCGTAAATCTTATGTCGTGCAAAAGAAAATGTAACGCAATCTCATTTCTCCTTCTTGCAGGCAGTAAATTAAATGTCTTTGATGATTAGTCGAGGCCATGGTGTTTGAAGTTATTTCACATTCGAAAATCACTCGATTAGCTTTTTTCTCCCCTTATTTTTCTGGCCCTAGTAGTTTTTAGCTTCTTTTGTAATTGATCGATCTAGTTAATCATTCATTTTCCAGTACATGAAAACAGATCGAGGTACCTTATATATGCTCAAGGGAATGATGCCAAGCAGATATGGCCTAAATAGAGATACCGATAGGATTTAAGACCCGATTTCATGGGCCATGGCCAACCCACATCAAGAAGGCTAGTTTGTGGCTGGTTTTTGCTATTAATAAGGGAACACAATAATAGTAGCTAGTAATCGTGTCTCATGGTAATAAAGATATATAGGCATCAATGGGATGTGTGATAATGGAACATTTTCATGTCAAATAATGCAGACGAGGTAAAATATATATCAGACCACATGATTTTACTACTTTTAGAACATCTAAAATAGAGAACAAATACACTCCACTACGAGCATCTTCAACCCATCTCTCGCTTTTTCACTATTTTGGAGGCCCAGTAGAATAGAATAGAATAGAGTACTGAACTTATAAAACAGCAACAAAAATTTTATTTTTGGGAATCTAACCATTCACAATAACAATATAAGGGTGACATGGTTTGAATATAGATATGATGTTATTGCAACATGTAATTTAGGTCTTGTTTCACATAACCTATTTGTGTGACTTTTTAAATTTTTTGCACTTTATATTTTATCGAGTTTCGGTCATAATCTTATACTTTAGCCCATATTGCTCCCCAAAGAAGACATATCATAAAAAGAGTTTACTCTATACTAATAAGACGATAACTTCAATGATCCAATTGTTGAATCAATTTAGACCAGTAATAATTCTTAGCAGAAATAAATAAGTATTTCCAAAAATATTGCTTCTTTCATTCATGCATTGGATTTCGTCAAAAGAAAAAGAATCATTTACTAAACGTTTGCTTTTATAAGAAATCTTTATGTCTTTTCAAAATTCTCTTATGGAGCTTACACTTAGAATTGTATTTCACACTTTGTCAGATTATATATTATGCATATCAATTTGGATTTTATGTAGTATTTACTCTACACCGTGATGTGATCACATTAAATATTTAGGGCTTATCTACTATTTTAGTCCCTACAAAATACACCAAGTTTCAATTTCGTCCTTATAGTTTCAGACGAATGTCAATTTTGCCCTTCCGTCAAATTAATGACTGAAAATGCTTATGTGGAAAACGAAAAATGCTTAAAATACCAGAAAATGCTTAAAATAAAGTAAAAATACTTAAAATACCGGAAAAACATGATTAATCTCCAAAACAAATGATGAAAATTATAAAATTTTAAAATACCGGAAAAAATTCATTAGACAAAAAGTTTATGAAATTTATCTAATAATTTTTTGGAGATTAATAATTCGTATCGACGAGAGGAATCAGAAAAGTATAAAATATGGCAGAATTTAAAAAAAGTTCATATAAAACGACACTTTTTTTTTTGAAACGGCAATAAAATTTATTGAAGAAAATTTGACAATGGGTACATCAAGTTGGAGGGAGAAAAGAGAGGATTCCAACCAAGGTTGGAGAAATTAAAACACCCCTTGGGCCAAAGCCGACACTTTATAACAAAAAAAAAATAGCTATTTGGTATTCTTTCGTCTTTGGAAAATCTTTTTGTCTAATTCGGCCCATATTTATCGACGAGAGAAATTATTCTTATTTTTTTGACATCAAGTGTCGTCTTGTATGAATTTTTTTTTTAACTTCGACCCATATTTTTATATTTTCTGATTCCTCTCGTCGATACGAATGATTAATCTCCAAAAGAAGTCTTTAGAAAAATTTCATAAACTTTTGTCTAATGACTTTTTTCCGGTATTTTAAACATTTTTCCGGTATTTTGGAGAATAATAAATTTTTCCAGTATTTTAAACATTTTTCTGGTATTTTAACCATTTTCCGTTTGCCACATAAGCATTTTCCATCATTAATTTGACGGAAAGGGAAAATTGAAATTCGTTTGAAACTATAAGGACGAAATTAAAACTTGGTATATTTTATAGGGACTAAAATGATAGATAAGCCAATATTTAGTTCAATTTGATGCTCACAGCTGAACAAACTACAGTAATAAACAACCCTTAGAATCTGCCTCGTGCTTTTAAGTGTGTGTGTGTCTGTGTGTGTGAAGTTTCAATGGCGCTCCAATGTTTGAAGGGGGGGGATGCTTCTAGGAAAGCGAAGTCCTCCGACATTGGACAAGACACGGACACATAGAGGTTAATACGACATTTTAGAAAACTCTAGTTTTCTTTTGTCTATCCAATATACTCCTACGTATAAACAAAACAAGGCAGTGATGAAAGGAACTACACAAAAAGTAGGTTGTCATCCCTTATGGCGGTTTCTATTGATAATGGCCAAACATTGCTTCTGTAGCTAGCTAGGTATCTTGCAGGTAGCTAGCAACTCTACATTAACAATTTCTTGGAAAAAAAACATAAAGAAAATGTTCTATTGTACGTGACTTTCTCTCCTTCTCTCTCTAGTGGCGGAGTTAGGATCCGTAAGCACTGTAGGTACGTGGTTCCTACCAAATAGAACAAAACTTGTGCTTGTCTGAGTTATTTTCTTCGATATATTTAACTTTTCAGAAAAAGAAAAAAGGATTTCATTTCTAAATACGATCATTCTCATTTCTGAAGATTGCCACATGCATCAAATTTGGCTTTGCATGGCCTCCCTCGTGAAAAGTATCTAACCCCATAATCATTGTACATGCAAGAGTTGTTAACAGTGTTCCTCCAATTATTGGCTCCCGGAATCCTATGGATTTGATGTGTTTCGGTTTTTGCTATAGCTCAACTAAATTATATTAGGCCCCTTGTATAACTTTTCAACCAAATAAATATATTTAATGATATAATGTTTTGTATGAAAAAAAAAAAAAAAAACTTGTATACATTTTTGTCACAGTTTAAAAAATTCCTGCCGCTGCTCTCCTGATACTACCATTTCATCGAACGATTAAATATCTAGACCAGAAAAATCCATTATTACCAATGAGTACGGGTGCTAATTGAGCCAAAAAAGCCAAGCACAGTATTGCTCGGGCTTGCCTCGACTCCTTATGAAATGTGTTCAAGTTTGGCTCGAGATTGAGAAATTTTGGAGACTAATTGTTCAAGCTTTGCTCACATTTAAATTTCTGTGTTTATAATAAGCTTGGCTTGGCTTGGCTCGTGCAATATGTAAGTCAATCTCAAACTTTCAAACTTGAACTTAAGCTCGTGAAGTTTCGAGCTTTCAAGTTTGAGTTTAAGCTTAAGCTCATGAAGTTCCAAAATGAAATGGCCTAATTTAAAGCCAAAAGCCCTAAATTTCCATATTTCATTGAAGTTGTTTCCAATTCGATACAAGACTATTGGAAGCGTAGTGGTGAAAGATCTTAATGGAAGTTAGATCTCTTATTTTTGGGATATTTGCGGATTAACCACTATCTTTAGAACATTTACGGAATGACCCATTGTTCATGAGCCTATCGAGCCAAATACCTATATGCTCAGACTTGGCTTGAATTCATTAACAAACAATAAAAATTAATTAAACTTGACTTAGTATTTTTTTTTTAACGAGTTTGAACAAACCAAAAGTCAAACTGAGCTCAAGTTATTTGGTTCGTTTAACCACCCTACCAAGCGGCAGTGTCATGTTAGATTACATTCTTGAGGTAGATGAGAATACCCTGAGAGAAGATTCATACGAAAAGGGTAGATTTTTTATTGCTACTGACCAAACTCAAAGAATTGAAGGGTCTGTTGATCTAGTTGTTGATGGGGTTAGATACCTTGTCAGAATAGAGGAAGAAGGATCTTTCAGAAAGGTGGAGTCTAGCAATTTCCTTTCGAAGAATGCTAAAGTTTTAGGGATAAACTCGGTGAGTGTGAATGAAGACCAGCTTTCACAGGCTCCAAAGGACCCAAATGAGGCTCATTCTTTGGATAAGGATTCAGAAGAGGTATCGAATGACAGTAGCCTTAATCCTTCTCAAGATTTGGTATTGTTTGTGGAGGATTCTATGGGCCTTCATTCTCTATTCCATGAGGCCCTTCATACTGAACCAGTGGAAAAGATTACTGTGGGAAAGGATGTTTTAAATGCTTGATCTGTTAGTCTATGATTCTGGGAATAACATCAGGTCGTCTCAAATTCCAGGGATTAATCTTTTGGTGGATTTTTGTGAGATGGAAGATAAGGAGCAAGATCTTTCCTTCGCCATTCCAGATTCTACCAAGATCATTCCTGAGGAAATTGAATCCAAAAAAGTCAGGTCTGAGAAAGTTAGAAGGAGGCTTATGTCTAATATTCTTAACACTAACGTCAAAGAGTGTGTTGAAGTTGGTCTTGCTTGCTCTTCCTCAGATTTCTTCCATTCTTCCTCAGTTAACCATAATGCTTCAATCTCTACAGAGGATATTACCAGAAGAAATGCCATTATAATGGATGAGCTTGAGGACATTGTGGCGGTTGGAAAAAGATATGGGATTCACTTTCATGAAAATGATGGAGGGGCCTTGAAAAAGCTTATGCAAGTGGAACTTGAGGAACAAAGACTTCAATTCCATAATCTCATCAACCTCTGATTCTTTCTGCATCAGCATTTTGGTGTGTTTCTTTGTGTTTAGTATGTGGTTTGGGTCTTTGGATCTTGTTCTGTGTCCGGCTTTGGGTGGTTTTGGATCCGTGTTGGGGCGTTGGGTGGTTTTTTGTTTGTGGCTTGGGTCTATGGATCTTGTTCTGTATAGTCTTTTCGGTAGGCTCCTGTGTTCCATGGTCTTTTGCCGGTCTGTTGTTGCTTCTCTTTCTGTTGGCGGTTGTTTTTGGGAGGTTTGTTGCTTTGCTATTTTTTAGGGGGGGTTTTTTGTTTGTCGATCGGGGTTTAGTTGCCTTCGTCGCTTTGGCGTCTTTTGGCTCTAGTCCTTCCTTTTTATTTTTCTCTCTCTTATCTATTATATCTTTCTTTCTGAGGAAAAAAAAAAAACACAGAAGTTACAAGTTCGCGCAAATTAGGAAAACCAAAAGAAAAAATGTACTACTTTGACAGTTAAAGTGAAAAATAAATAAACTTAAAAGGAATAAAAGCGTAATTAAACTCTACAAGTAAGCTGACAGCACAGCAAAGTTCCAGCCACGTAGTTGCGCGGTTGTCGTATTATTTTTTTTGCACTTCGGGAATATTTGTATGGTTGTCGTATTTGTACGGTTTTCTGTCGTATTTTTTTGGCACGGTGGTTGTATTTGTCTCTCTTTTAAGCTCGCAACATGCACGCACACATCACACGAGCACATACCACGTACGAAACCTATAGATTCGTCGCTGGTTAATTGCCTTGCAACGGAGGAATTTACTTCTCACAAAAGGTAGATTCTCTCGATGGAGGTTTGTCTTTGGGGCCAATTCACCTCATGAAAACATGTATAAATAGCTGTGAGAGGGGCTAAAGAAATTAATCTAATTCATCGAGACACTGTTTTAAAACTTTGAAAACTTCAAGGAGAACACTCATTTAATTTTATAACTTTATACAAGTAGGATAACTCCGAGGAAAGCCTTTTTTTTTCTATCCCATTTTTTTTTCTCTTTCTTTTTTGTCGTGGGGACTTGAGGAGCGACAAATTCAAATCCCACGACGAAGTATATTAAGAAAATTGGTGATACTATGGGACATTTTATTTCTGTGGATGAAACTACCCTGAAACTTCTATCATTCGCAAAAGGGAGGATCCAGATTGCTACCGAGTGTCCGGAAATTATTGAACAATGGATTCAATTAGAGGTTAATGGTGTAAAGCATAAAGTCAAAGTTGTTGAAGACATCATAATTGTTGACACTCAATCAGATTGTAGCATTTTACATGCCGAAAGTCTGGTGCATGCTACAGATTTAGATGTTATGAAGGAGGCTGAGCTTGTTCAATATCAGTTCATTGGCCCCAAGGAGGTTGATCATGAAGCTCTTGCAGCAACCAACAAAGCAAACAAAATTATTGATGGGGAAAACATTGAACATTTTATTATGTGCTAGTGTCGCACATAACTCAAAGGAGACGCCATTTATTGCAGCTAGGGCAATGGAATCAACTCAGGAGTCTAATGTCGATGGAGACAATTTTGAACCTTCTAATGCTTGTAACATTCATCACATTCACAATACCGACGATTCTCTTTCCAATTTTGACTCAATGGTACGTGAGCGATTCTAGTGAGGAAATTGATTTATTCAAGGATATTGCAGCTGCGAGGCAGCTGCATAATACATTGGATGATGGTAATGGGGTGGCGGATACAAGATATGGGGCTAATAGGAAGTCTGATGAGTCGGCATCCCAGTTAGCTAAGGATGATGCTAAGGGCTGGGGACACGAGGGTCAATGATTTGATTGGGGTATCTAATTGCAAAGAAGATGGTACTAAGAGGGATACGAGAGTCGATGATTCGATTGAGGTATCTGACAACGAAGAAGTGGCAAATACAGAGGAGGGGCAGAGAGCTCTCATGACAGTGTTCTTGTGGAAAATAGGGAGAATCTAGCAGACAAAGGCAGTGGGAAATTGGGGTGGATTATTCTAAATTTGATTAAGGCTTTTGGAATTTGTCTGAACTAGGTTTTTTAAATGAGAAAGAGGTTGAGGGTATTCAGCTAGTTGTCGATCTCAATCCATCTGATGCTGTGAAAGATATTGGAAAAGGAAATTGGAAGCAGAAAAGGATTGAAGAAAAGTCGGGTTTTCCTAAATCTAAGAAGGGTCGTCGAAAACAAAAAAAAAGTATAGTGTTCAGATCGCTATTGCTATTGCTACTGCTGCTTTATCTGTTTCTTCTGTCCGTAACAGGAGTAAGCTAAATGCGGCTCAGGCTTCTCAGTTAATAAGCAAGATCTTGGATGATGATTATTTGGAGGATGATGAAGAGATCATAAGCAGTTTTTCTGTTGGAAGCTAATTTTATCGAGAGTGGTTGTGTTTGAGCGTTTTTGTTAGGTTTTGTTTGGGGAGTTGGTTTAACATTATTTTTTGGGGCGTGTTTTTCTTGTTGGGGATTTTGTTGGCTTCTTGCCAGCATCAGGTTATGTTTTGTTTTCCCTTTTGGTTTCTTGCGACAGGTGTCTTTTGGTGTGAGGGGAGTTCTCTTTGTGAGTCTGCCCTTCCTCCATCTTGATGCCTCGTTGCTTGGATCCTTTTAATCTTTGTAATTCGTTTTCAAATGTTAATAAAATTTTTGTTGTTCAAAAAAAGAAAAAATAAAAATCTATCGTCATTTATAAAGAATGACTTTTTTTTAACAAGATATTCCGTATAAAATAATGGCAATTCTCATTCCAAAATGACTCAACGTATATATTATATGCAAAAATCAGGAATTAAATCTATTCTTATGGAGTACTATATAGAGAGAGGAGTGCTTTTAGGTGTATCAGTTTTTGAAGCCCCGTCACTAAAGTGAAATCCTAATTACCCCTCTAAAACTTAAGTATTTACGATTATTTTTAACATGCCATTAGATAATTTTTAAGGGTAAAATAGTAATTGAATAAAAATCACATATCATTACCACTACCCATGCACCTAAAGATGTGCACACATAAGATGTGTACCTACCTTCTAGTAAAAGGAATAATGGAATGGGAAATGATTTCCTCACTCCTTTTTTTTTTTTTTAATAATTGAGCACACTTTTTTTTATCTTGTACTGTACTTTTATTTGAAATTTTTACAATAAAAGACAAAACAAAATGGTGCAATTATTAAAAATTAAAGTGTAAAAATCATTTTTAAAAAGAATTAACCGTTTTTACCACTGAGGTGGTAGCCTAATTGGCCAAAATGAGTAGGATAAGATTCCTTTCTCTTCTCGTACATGGACCTCCCAGGTTCGAATTCCTCTCATGTCAATTGCTAAGACTAGTGTGGATTTGCGTGGAGGGCTTTCGGCCAACTAGTCGAATAGGTAGTGTTGTGGTGATGACATGGCCGAGAGGACAATAGCTATGGCTCAACTAAAAATTTTACAGCGGGTCGAGAACCCCAATAATCACGCCTATAAGGAATTGTTACACTGATTGCGCATATATACCCACTCTTTTGCTGATGTTAACAAAAAAGAAGAAGAAGATATAACCGTTTTATTTTTATACTGAGATCTGCATCGAGCATGGCACTTGTCGCATATGTGAGAGTGATTGATGTGTATAGTACTTTTTTCATCTGGCAAGGTGATTGGTGGTTGACGCATTTCATGGGAATATTCTAAAATTAAATGGGTTGATTTTAATAAAATAATTTTTTCATTTGCTAAAATCAAATGAGAAACAAAACCAAATTTTGCCATGGTACGTACACACTGCTACATACCCAGAAAGTATCTATAATTGGAAATTCAATGGTCCATATCAGTTGAAGTGAATATGAACCGTTAAATTTCAAATTATGGATACCCATGTGAGTTTTTTGGGTTTTAAGATCAGTTTTCTTCATTAATCCTCAATAATTCTCACATTTCTCTCCTATATTACCTGTATTTTTAATTAATCTTATTTCTCTCTATCTTTTTTCAATCATTACTCTATATTTTTAATTATTACTTCCATTTTTTCCTCCAATTATTACTCAAAATCCAAACTCCAAAACCAAACCAAACAACATGAATACTCCATAAACGGTTATGAAAAAATAATTCAAACTCTTGAAGACGTTTAATACTCTCTCCGTCCCCTTTTAAGTGATCCATACGGGAAAACGTGCAATTTCAAACTCCTAAAAAATATATTTCTCTATATAATTGTTTTAAATTTTTTATACCAAATTAAAGTGCTCATTCAGTACTTTAATTTGACGCCAAGAAAAATTAAAAACATTCTACGGAGGTGTCTTTTTTAATATCCACAAAAATACATGTTTCCCAAGCAGATCATTTAAAAAGGGACAGAGTGAGTATGAATACCGAATTTGTGAATATCCATCACTCTCACGAGTCTTTTGGTTAAATAATTGAATTAGATTATTTTTTTTTTTACTTCATTAAAAAAATCGCATATATTAGTTTTGCGTTAATTTTTTTCCATAGATTACTAGTTCGTCTCGATGAGAGGAATCAAAAAAGTAAAAAAATATAAATTTAACTAAAAATTATGTGAATAAAGAAAAAAAATATTCAAAAATTCTATCTATTTTTTATTTTTTTGTTTTTAGTGAACCTTTTTTAAGATCATAATTTTTTTTCTTTTAAATTCCTCTCATTGATACGAACTAAGAATTCACAAAAAAATCGATGCGAAACTAACATATGAAAAAATGTTTTGAATAGGACAAAAAAAGAATTTGGCTCAATTATTTAACAAAAGCACCCTTTAAAGTTTAATGAATAGTACTCCGTATGATATCACCCAACTTTCCCTCAAATTGCAACGTACGCTTATATGTACATGCATAACATCGACGCAGCCCACTCGCAATTTTGGCCCCATTCCACTAAAAAAAAAATCAAAAGTCAGCTTATTATATTTTTGAGACAAGTCATCCCCTCATAATACATAATATAAAAAATCACAAAAAGCCAATGCGTATTTCAAGCTCTCACATAAAAAAGTTAAAAAGCCCAAAAAATCAAGTTAGTGGCACACCCCCAAATTCTTGTCAATTATGGGGTGTTTGAGAGTCTACATTTCAGCTTTTCATTTTCAACTTTTTGGCTTTTTGGCTTTTTGGATTATGGTCAAAATGAGTTTTGAATTTGGAAAAAGTGTTTGGGATAAAATCTATTATTATTATTTTTTAGAAAATGTCAATTGCATTCAGGAAAATGCCCGAGGGCTACAGATTCATCACAAACAACCGGAATGAACCAAAATTATCAAAATCTAGACGGTTGCACCCCTGTCTGAGGCAGTCAGGCAGACCAACAAATAGGCTGGGCTAGGAACCTGTCCATGATATGCTAGTAGAGATCCCTAGGGAAAATAACTCAAACCCTACCATTAAACTCAGGATACAATCGAAGAACAAGTACCCGAAAAGGGGTTAATAAACCACCTATGAATGGGATAGACAACAAAACCAAAACAAATAATACTAAAAAAAATAAAAAACTCTTGGCTGGAAACCTGCCTTGTCACCATAGCCACTGCCTGTTCTAGCAACTTATTCGTCGGAGAAGCTCCAGGCCGAGCCCCAAACTCCAAGATACATCATATCTGACCCCGTACAGGCGGAAGAAGAAGATGGAGATCAAACTGTGGAAGGAAAGTTGCGGTACTCGAGCAAGAGGATCACTGTGATTGAAGTTTCGATGAGGAGACTACTCTTTGATCTCTTAATTGCAAAGAATATTTTGGGTCTCCAAACCACAACTTGTACGTTAATTTAATCTCATCTTTGAATACATGTATACATATATATATATATATATATATATATATATATGTGTGTGTGTGTGTGTATTGAATGTGTTCGGAATGTGTCCGTGTGTGTTGCATTGGAGCGTTATTTTTAGAAGATGCCTAGGGTACTAAAAAACCTTGGGCCGGCCTGAAAACTAGAAGCGGGGGCCCTGTAGAGAGGTAACTCACTACAGGATTGTAGTGAGATCAATCCGATCGTCTATATATCTCAACACCGACGGTTCGAATTTAATTCAAACTCCAAATGATCTGAGCAGCCGTTCATTGTTTGAATTAAAATCCGAACATTTATTATCGAGATGGACGACCGGATGAACTCACTACAAAATTATAATGAGCCCCTCATTACAGAGACCCCGGACCGTAAAACCACCCCTTACTATTACCCAATTTTCCCTCCAAGTACAACGTACGCGTCCATCTATGTTAGTACATCGATCCAAGCAGCCCACTCACAAGTCACAACTTTTTTTATTCTTCTCAACTACAGTTTCGTTATCAAAATACTACCTCGTACGGAATAAGTCCAAAGTCTCCGCTTTTTACTCTATCACAATACAAGACACTTAGAATTTTTCAATCTCAAATAAATTTTTTAAAATCTATTCTATTATCTAGTATCTACTATATATTGGGGCACATTTAAAACAGGACAAAATTTAACATACTTTTTGAACTTAATTAAAACCAAAAAATAACAAAGTCCAAAGTTTCAGTCTTAGAAAATGTGCAGTACGTAGTTGTTCCCAAGTACTTCTAACAATGCATAATTTTAGACTTCACCAAGAACGACGACTTTTGTGAATTTATTTTTATTCGTAGATCAGCAAAGTTTAGATGTACATATTTTGGCAACTTCAAGTTTGTGAGATAATTGTATTTAGAAAACTAGACCGGCCCCCTTATTGGTTCTTGAATCTTTTCTAGAACGATAACCGTACTTTTTAATGTGCTGCTATTGCTACACCATGTTGACAACAAAAAAATTAAAACTTTTGTGGCAAACCTCACCTGAAAGACAGTAGACCCGAATGAGCAGGAATTTCACGTGGCATGCCCCTAATTTTATGACATTATTTGATCATAACCCATTTGTTAAACAAATCTGTCTCCTTTAATTTAGGACCAGCTAGGTGGCTAGCTGTGTATTGGGAGCAAATTTCAGTCTACGCCATTTGTTATTTAATCGGCATAGTTACGCATTGATAAGTACCGTAAAACAATGACATTAATTATGCCTTATTTATCTTAATTAGTTTCGAGCTTTAAGGTTCTTGTGTTACGATTTCTCATGATATTTGTTGCATAATCTTCTTATTAGTTAAGAATGAGTGTGTAAAACACACGCAAATATGTAAATGGATATGTTTTTAATTTACTATTTACAAAAAAAAAAATATATGTGGTGTTTGCTGCAAATTATTTTGATTATTTACAGAATTATTTAGGTGTTTGCTTCGATTATTTTGACTGGTTACTACTATATTGGTTGAAGTTGTTACTACAAATTTATCCCTCGTTCTATGTTAAGACCAAGAAACCTCAAATTCGTAGTCTTTTGACTTTAGTTTAACAACCTTAATTCAATCAAATTATCAATTTGGGTTTCCAGCGTGGATTAGTTAATCCTATCCCATCATGTTAGTATGTCTATAATTGTATCATAATCATGTTCCCTAGGGATTGGCTTCTGGTCAAAGACCTATAAACTTAGGAGTTTGCTTTCTCTTAATGTTTCGGATGCTATATGTTGAGAATATAAATAATAAAGTTGTCCATCTCTCTAACAGCTTAAGCTTTTAAATGAGTATGCGGTTAATAATGTAGGAGTAATATTTTATCAAACTAAGCAATAAATCCCGTGTTTGAATCTCGCCGCGCACCAACCTAATGATTAAAATTTACACATGTTTAATTAGCCCACCTATACAGTAGAGCCTGACTACATGTAAGGGGATCGAGTGCGTTGATAATATAATTAAATGTGTAGTAATAATTAAAGTTGCCATTATCACTAACAACTTAAGTTTTGATATGAGTTTGTGGTGAACAATCTTATTCTATCATCTCATTTGTCAATAATTGGCCTCCTCGCAAGTGGGGGCGATGGAACTGGCACCCGAAGAATAGTAAAAGTGCGCGTATGTTGATCCGGATATTGGAGTTACTAAAAAAATAAAAAAGGTTAAAGCTGTGCAATAATCATTCGTTTGGTAGTTTTTGGTTTACTATTTTATGCAATTATTGAGAGTTGGTGCGAGTTATGCTCCAATTCAACTCGGGATATTAGTTTTGTCGTTTCCTATTATTGAGCATTTTTTAAACAGGATTATTACTTATGTTTCTGGGAGCTCTAGGACTTTATGTGCGTGAGTCCGTTATGGATGTTGGTATTTTTTATTTTATAAATCGATGTCTAAAACTTTATGTGCGTGAGTACGTTATAGATGTTGGCATTTTTTAATTTTATAAACCGATATCTCGTTTATTGGACAATTAATTTAGGGAATCAATACCACCTTCTACAGTCGATGGATGAGGAGAGAAAGGGTATAATCAAATATAACTGACTAAATACAAAAATCGATAGCACGCGTATGAGAATTGGAACATAGACTAAATGCTTCTCAAGTCTCCTGAGCTGCCGCGCGATAGTGATTGATTTAAAATGTTCAAATTAATCTTCTAGTTAAAAAATTACACTATGTTTGCTTAAAATTTATAAAGAAATAGATAACATAGCTGAATAAAAACAAATAAATCTAGCTTCAAAGGCGGTTCTGAGCTAAGGTGACGTTGCGGCCGATTTAGGCTTCCATAAAACTACGAATTTCAAGGGCCTCCCATATTTTATATATAGCACTCCTAGATATCTTTTGTAATATCAAAAAAAAATAAAAATAAATACATTGTACACAAGAAAAGTTGAATAGACTCTCCATTCTATCTATTAACATGAGATAGTGGATAAGATTGATTGTTTGGACATAATGGAGTAGTACTTTTGCTGCTAAAACTGTAAGAATATTGATATTTAGAAATGCTTTTAAAATCTTGGAAAGTTTAGATTTATTTTTTTTAAATTTTAGATTAGTGATATTTAAATGACCAATTTGATATCTTGGAATGTTTGGATTATTGTTTTAGGTTATTTCTTATTGATGAGTAGTAGTATTTATTTTTTGAAGTGTAATTTACCTACTTACATTTGTTCATTAAGAATTGAAAAAATATCTCCTTTTGATTTTCGCTTTAAGCCTCCAAAAAGTTAAGATCGGCTCCAACTTAATACATTTTCAGCATCCACCGGTGAAAAAAAAATCTTGAAGCTGTCAATGTCGAGACTCTTGATTGCTAGAGCCTAGATGACTACCATTGTGACAACTCCTGATCAAAGTTTTATTTGTAACACCCCGTATTTTATCTAATAAAATAAAGAATTGACTTTTCTTATAAATTTGATTGCACGGATAAGTACAATAGATTACTTACATATGGTATTTTCTACTAGTACTATTTTACAATAACAATAATATGAGGGTTTGGGGAATGATTTACCAGAGCACAGTCGGTGCATTTATATTTTACCACCTACATTTTGGCTGGGAAGTGAAATTACATCACCTTTGTTTGGTTTACATTTTTTAAAAAAATTCCAAAAATAATTTTCCCCTACTTTTCTTTAACACTCTCAAAAATATATCTCTAATTTTTTTTTTCTTCTCAAAAACAGACAACCAAACATTAATTCCCTGTCTTTTCTCACCTTGTTTGGCCACACATTCTACCCATTTACATTTCTTCCCAGAACCCAAATAAGATACCCATACATGCATTATCTAACCTCACTGCCTCTGAAATGTTTACCGATCATGGTTCATTTTAGCGTCCGATTAGTTATTGTACGGCTCGATCGTTTAAGGTACCGGAAGTAGGCGTGAGAATTTATGACACGACACGATAACACGACACGAAGTTAGCGGATTAGTGTTGAGTATTTCTGACACTAAACACGTATATGACACGACCCGAGAACACGATTAATAAATAGGTCAGGTTCGGGTTCAACCCACATAACCCGAGAATGACACGAATTAACCTGTTCGTCTATTCGTGTCGACACGGTAACCCGAGAATGACACAAATTAACCCGCATAACCCGAGAATGACACGAATTAACCGTGTCATTTCGTGTCATGTTCGGGTCAAATTTATCTAAATAGGTCGTTTACAAGTTAATCGTGTCAACCCGAACACGACACGATTATTAGCAGGTCGAGTTAGGGTTCAGTTTTTCGACACTATTAGTAAAGCAGGTCATTTCGACACGAACCCAATTTGACACGAACCCGATTCGACCCGACACGAACACGACCCGACGCCCACCCCTAACCGGAAGTATACAATACATTTTAATTAAGCCTTCGGAGTGTTTTTTATTCATCATCCATTTGTTCCGTTGATCTCATTATTGACTCTCGTAACATCATTATATTTGTGAGTGTTGGTATATCATATTTGTGTTGCTAATGATCATGGATCAGATTATTACATGTGACAAGTCCACCGGGTCTAGAGAATTAATGAGATATATGAGATTTGATTGTTTGCCCTGCGGGGATTGAATTAGAGAATTGCTGGTTTATATGGCCTGCGGGCATTTGAAATTTATTTTGACCTTGGTGGTGCTTGACATGTTACCAAGATGGGCCGGATACGAGGCTAAAGTTATTTGTTGTGAAAATTGATTCAGTTGATGTTGTAAATATCGTTTATTTATTATGTTATGTCCTTTTATTGTTGTTGTATTGTATATTTTCCTCGTAGTTTATGTGGCACGTACGGAGCAGAATATTGGTTTCTAGATTTGGAGGATTTAAAGGAATTTATTTATTTGGGGAAAATCTTTATTGTTGTTATTTTGAGGTTGTAGAACACACCATGGAATTATTGTAAATTTTGAGGCTTAGATGAGATTTATTGTGTTTTGGACATTGAGAATTTCCGGGTCGTTATATATATATATATATATATATATATATATATAATCCTTTTTTTAGGACAAACAGATGCAGTTACACCAATAAAACCAAGGGTCTTGCTAATGGACGCACCATTATGTCCGTTAAGGGTACAAAAAGTACACTTATTGGGTCCCACTTTTTTTTTTGATGAGTACTTCACTTTTATAAAGCCCAAACAATCAACAATTGGATCTCACTTGTACTATAAAGTACAATTTTAAAGTACACATGTACTTTGAAGTACACTTAAAATGTATTTTAAAGTACAAGTGAGACCCACAAGTGTACAATTTTTGTATCATTAACGGGCGCAATATTGCACCCGTTAACATTTCCCTAAAACCAAATACAAAGTACAAGGGCCCAAAAGAAAAAAGAATCTAAAACAACAAGAAATAAAACCAGAACAAGTACACAAAAATATTACTCCCTCCGTCCCCATTTTATAGTCTCAGTTTGCACTTTTTGCTGTCCCAAAAAAATTGTCCCATTTCAAAACTAAATGGGCAATAGGTAATGAATTCTCTCTTTTACCCCTCATTTTGAAATTAGTACTACTAAAAAAATAAGAAAATGTAATGATTGAAGGGTAAAATGAAAAAAAATAGATTTTGAAAAGTGCAATGATTGTGTTCCCTTATTTTGTTAGAATCCCCAAAAGGGATCATAAAATAGGGACGTAGGGAGTACTATTACAATGAATTCTCCAATTTCATAATCTATTTCCTATGCCACGCGAAGAATATAAAATGAATTACTTAATTTTCATACATTCAAATATTTGTGTGATTGCTCTGTTCTCGTTTTCATATGCTTTCGATCGTATCAGAATTCTGAGTTAGGCTACAAAAACGGATAGATGAAAAATGAGATTGGTTAATTATCTCATGTGTCGCTGGGAATTATAGAGTTAGAATTCACATTTTGTCTCACAACTCTCCTCACGAAAAGTCACTGTACATTAATATATGGTATCAATTTCGCTATTACCAACATGCGCGTTTTTACTAAAGTTTTCTATGCTCATATCACAACTGTATGCTAAACGTAATGAGCGGCACTTATGGCGATAGAAAGTGATAGACTAAATAGAATAAAACTCACCACTTTCGACTGGTCAAAAAATTGAGAACAATTTTGGCCTGGTATTTTGGATGTGATAAATCTCACTGTTGGTACCAAAAAAATTGTAGAAAAAAAGCTTGCGCAACCTCACACCCCTTGATTTGATTGAATTACCACCTTTTGGTTTGGTATTTTTTTTTTTGGTATTTTTTAAATATTCTTAATTTTTTTGTTTCACTTTTCATCGTAATTTTTGGGATTACTCTCGACGAAAGGAATAACATAAGTGTGAAAGTTTGGACTGACATTGCAAAAAGTTAATAACTCTATAAAGAAAAAAAAAATACCTGTGGTATTTACCCACAAAAAAAAAAAAAAAAACCTGTGGTTATAATTTATAATTTTTAAACTCTTTTCTACAAAATGGATGATTAATCCAAAAAACAAAACATGAATCTAACAAAAATTCAGAAAAAAATACCAGAAATTTAAAGGCAACCAACCCTAAATAGAATAAAAAACACAACTTTCGACTACCAGGTGGACACACACATACATGCCTTCCATCCGTGTTTGGATGATCCGGATTTGTTGGGTTAAATTTACTTCTCAGAATTACAAAAATACCACCGAACAACTCCAACAGATTTGGGTCATCCAAAACACGGATGGATGACTCGAATGAGCGACGAACATCACATGACCTTGCCACCTGGAGTTCCACTCGGCACTAAAAAACAGTTTTGGATGTAACAAATTTCACTTTTTTGTCACCATATAAAAAGGCAATTTCACACCCCATGCCACTTGTCACATGTCATGCGACTCGTGTGAATGAACTATTATATACCAATGAGAAGTCCACAAAATTTGGTTGAGAAATGGGGTGGTCCATCAGATATGCAATTAACAACCAAACAAATGTCATATTGAATTCACAATGCTAGCTAGCTCCCGATTATACCAAGGTCAACAAAAGAAAAAATAATAACAAATTATCTTGGCAATTAACAAATTATCCTTAGCTTCATTTTTAGGTTTCCTACTCTCTACATTAAAGTTTCTGTTTAAATCTCACTGGGCCTCATCAAATAACCAAACCGAGCCTTATGTCCCAAATCAATTGGGATCGGCTACATGAATCATTTTCCTCTATTGAGCTCTGTCAAGTGCTGGTTGCTCACTTAACCCTAGTAGGCTCAAATCCTTGCGCTCTACCCTATCTAATGTCAATTTGGGTCTTCCCCTCTCCGGAGCGTTGCTACTCAAAGCTATCATATCTGCTCTCTTAACTACTGCATCTACTGGTCTACGATAGACATGTCCAAACCACCTAAGCCTATTTTCCCTCAACTTCTTCTCTATAATTACTACACCTATCAACTGTGTCTCATCAAATAGAAAAGCAATTTCACATCCCCCTTATTGAATCACATGTCATGTGAGCAGTTTGAGAATAATTATAAACCAATGAGAAGTCTACAAAAATTGGATGACAACATCAACATGCATGCTATGGTAATTAATGTCATATTTTTTATTCACAATGCTAGAGGTTATAGTAAGGTCAACTACAAAAAAGAAAAAAGAAAAAAAAGTAAGGAAGTGTTTGGGAGCCTACTTTTCATTTTTTATTTCTTTGCTTTTTGGCTTTTTGGATTATGGCAGAATGTGTTTTGAATATGGGAGGAGTGTTTGGGAGAAATGTGCAGAATGCATTTTGCAATAATGGTAGTGTTTGGGAGAAGAATGAGAAAATAAGTTACGGATTGATTGTTTACCAATTTGCCCTTGTTTATTAATTATGGTATTGAAAAAGTGTACGAATATTGTTTGTTAGCAAGTTTTTTTTGAAGTCATATTGGGAAATATTTTTTGTAAATGCAACCCGCATAATTTTGGAAATAATTTTTTTTTGGAAAATATAAATTGATCTTCCTTCTTTTTGGGAATAAGAATTACATATAAAATGGAAGTAATTGCCAAAAGATCAAAAAAAATTGGTCCAAAAAGTCGAGGAACGTTCTTACTTGAAAGTCTTGAACTTTCTTTTTTCGGTAATTACGAAGACATAATAATGAAATAAATAGCAATTACTGTTTTATTTTTTCTAAAGTCCTTTTTGTTAATATTCCTTTATTTCTGGGGATTTGAAAGTCTCCAACTATTATTTTTATTAAAATGCCGATTAAGTGAATACAAGTAATTGCCAAAAAAATTAAAATTAGAAACTTTCATTAATTCAAATTAAAAAAACAATTTACAGGGTGACGAAAAAAAAATACAACTAAAAAATGTAATTAAGGTTGTTCTGAGCATTGTCCTTTAAAAAGGTAATGAGGAACCGAAAACATGTGATGAGGGTGGGTAATTTGGTTATTATGCATACCCTTTAAAAGTGACCTCAAGAATGAGAATGCAAAAAGGAGCTACCAACCTATTTCTCACTTTTGCTCTCTAAAACCCAAAAACCAAAATACATTCTCAAATAACTCATTCTCCAAATCTCGGCCAAACAATCAAAAAGCAAAAATTTGAAAATGAGAATGTGAAAAAGTGGCTCTCAAACAGCCTCTAACAAGTGTTTTAACGTCACATTTATTGTAGGCAAGTCGTCACTCTCTCGATCGGCTAGATTACAGTTCACCTACAGTAAATAATACTTAACGTCATTTTTAGGTTTCTATTCACTCTGAACGAGTTCCTTATGTAGGATATGAAATTTACGAGTCAAATTGAATTGATTTTGGGTGTGGACCATATCATACTATTTCAAATTTAAACCATGAAAACTTTTTCTTGCGTGTTCCTACAGAACAGAACATTGAGTTTCCCTTTAAATCTCTCTTGTTGGTTTCTTCAAATAAAAAAGCAAGTTCACACCTCCCCTGATTGAAACACATGTGAAAGGATAATTATAAGCCAATAAGAAATATATAAAAAACAAATTAAAGAATTGGATGATAACATCAGCTATAATTACAATACAGTCAATACTATATTGTACGTAAAGAGTACTCATTATTAATATAACTCAGTATATTGCACATCCCTATCGAATGCAACACAATTCACCGGCGAAAATTAATCTTTAGGGTATGTAATTTAATTTTAGAGTTCGCTTCACTCTTCAACTTCTTTAATCTTGTCTTATAATGATTCTATAGCCAATTAATACCATACAACCGCGATCATTCATTCATTAGGTAAATCATATACCACCACGATCATTCATACCATACAACCTTCTTCTTGAGTTCCTAGCAAGGGCGGAGCCACCTTTGGGCTAAGGTGGGCTCCAGCCCAGGTGGAACCCAAAAAAAAATCAAAAAAAAAAATTATTATGTGTAAAATTTTAGCCCAATATAATTTAGCCAATCCCATAAAAAAAAATTA
>JAXBDA010001892.1:0-48701 GCA_036023075.1 Gaultheria prostrata | reverse complement strand
GTACGTAGTTATTAGGTAGTTACTGTAAACCCATTTCTTCTTCTTCGATTAAATTTCCCACAATACTTTCTTTGATTTTTCTCCATTTCCATCACAAAACGTATTAATAACTCTTTGAACAAAAACACACAGAGAGAGAGAGAGAGAAAGAGAGAGACTGACCTTCTGGTGATCGCCGGTAGCTAGTGGGTGCGAGCCGTTACCGGTGAACTTTGAAAATGCAGCACCTCCCTCTGTCTATTGCTGTCGGTGGCAGAGGTGGTCGCCGGAGGTGGAGAGTGAGGCGAGAGAATCAGGGTCGCCGGAGGTGGAGAGGGAGGAGGTGGATCGCTGGTGGTGGTAATGTCTCTCTGGTTTGGTCGAACAAAAGAAATGGGGGCGGGGGAGGGAGCGATCTGGGTTTTGAAAATTTTCAAATTTTTTTTTTTTTTTTACTGGCTTAAATGGGTGGGACCCACCCTGGGTCCCACCTTGTTGGACCTGAGTTGGAGTCCGTTGTTGGACGTGTATCATTTTTGTTTTGCGAATCAACGCTTCTATAAGTACAGATGGGGGGTGAAACAGGAGGTTCTCGGATCAATCACAATCACGTATGGATTATTTCTCCCGAGGCAAGTCAAAATATTATTTTAAGATGAATGAATGGCTCGAATAATTTGTGTGTGATCCATAAATGGGTCCCCAAATCTGTCTGTAAAATCTGTACACTCTCCCCATCAGTACCTTTAGGATTTTCGTTTATTAATTATATGCCCATGTTAGTTTGGACTCGGATCCTTTGCTCTATTTTCTCTGTCACTATTGTTGTCCCACCCTTCTCAGCTATCGATCTCAGCAACTGACAGCCTGAATTTCATTCGGCAATGGACGACTTAGATCAAGAGTGCCGACATGAGATCCGGATTGTTAGTTGCCGAGATCGATAGCTGAGAAGGGTGGGACACCAGTTAGTTTTCTATTTATTTTTCTCCAACGCTACTATAGGACCCACGAGTGGGTATTGACCAGATACCAACCCGGTCAGTACCAACCCGCATGCAGGGCCTATTCTGGGCCCTGCACGGATGATCCGAATCTAAATGAAAAATGAAAGATTGGATAGAGCATTTACACAAATCAGATTGAGCTAATTTTTCACGAGCCCACTCAGTTTTTTATTTTTTAAATTATTGAACGGCTTGGATCATCCATGCCGGGCTCGGACATGCGGGTCAGTACCCAGCCCGTCGGTCCCTTTAGTTTTTTTTTATTTTTTCCTGAAATATATTTTGTGCACTTGCATGCATGGATTTTACATGACTTATCATCAGTGGCGTAGCCAATAACCTCTATTAGTGTGGGCACAAAATCTAACACATGTTTTTTTTTTAGAGAACCCACAGTAATCTATTTATTTTTAAGAATATAAAACACATAATTAATTTTTGCTTGTACGATTTCTTCAAGATCCTTGTTTTGTGTTTTAAGTAGCTATGAAGAAAAAAAAAATCATATGTTTCAAACAAATTTATAATTTCATTTAAAAGTTTAAAATAAATTTAAGAAGAGTACGTACTAGAGATAGAAGGAAAAAGAAAAAAGCTTAGCCGACTTCATTTATATTTTGAGACAAGATAGTAATTATGATTGCATAACTTTGGAGGTTAAAGCTGAGTGAATGAAGACTTGGTCATAAGTAGTATAGTACTTATTTAGCGGGTCATGGAGCACTGTTAACGTGGTGCCCTAACATCCTTATTCGTCACATATTTAGGTGAAAATTATACATTTAGAATTGAGCTTCATCATACAAATATGTGATGAAGAAGAGTGTCAAGACACTATGTAATGGTGTCCTAGACTCATACAATTATTTTTCATTTATGGGGTCACCAACGATATTTTACTTGAACTATAAAAAAAAAAATACTCCAAAAATCCAGTGTTAGCGCATGCCCACATTGTTTAGGTCCTTTAGGAGAGTGTTAGTGTTAGAAGTTAAATGTTAGCAAACCACAAGGACTGACATCACATCCATGGGAATCGAACCCACAACCTCACCCCTATAGAAGGGGCTTTTACCGCTGGGCCATCTGCCCTTTGGTTATTTATTTAGCCTAGATATCAAAACAAATTTAGGCTTTTTTTTTTCCTTCCAAAAGTAGCCTACACAACCCATTACTCCAAGTCCTACACAACCCATACCAAAATGACGGGTTGTTTGCCGACCAAATTATTTTTGGATGAATATAGTACAAGGGGAGATAACTTCAAACGGGAAAAATATGTATACCTGCGGGGAATATGTTGTAGATAGTTTATTTCAGTGAACGCTGCGATTCGATTCGTTTGGACGAATCGCGTACGCAAAACGTACGCAACCTAGCTAAGCCGTCCGTGCATAAAATCAATGGTCCGGATTTAAATAAACTATTCGCGCAAATAATTTTAAACTATTAATTATTTGCGCGAATAATTTATTTAAATCCGGACCATTGATTTCATGCATGGAGAGTTGAGATGCACCGTCCGTGCATATGGCGTACATAGCCGTGCGTACACAACAAATCTTTAGTGTATTTCAGTAATTTATAGAAAAAGGGTTATGTATACGGTTAATTTGTTTTGAGTTGTGCATGAGTATGTGGATCTCGAATCGAGGGAGTTGTTGCGTAGCCCGTGCTGTGCAGCCTCGTGCGCGGCCGTGCCGGCATCATTCTAACAATCGGAACGTTCACTGTGTAGAGCTCGTTGAGTACTGCAAGTGTACTAAAAATCAACTCGATCAGATATCGTTAAGTGCCTCAATGGAACACATATAACTTGAAAATAACTTTTGGATTCAGTGGTTTTGATCCAGTATTTTGGATCCATTAGGATTTATTTGTTTTCAAGTTATATGTGTTTCGATGAGGCACTTAACGATATCTAATCGAGTTGATTTTTGGTACATATTAGTACTCGACGAGGTACAAGTCTCCGATCGTCGGAATAATGCCTTCACGGCCGCACGAGGTTGCATAGCACGTCCCCCGATTTTGGTGGATATCTAATTAAAAGGAAATTTCGTAATTACAAAAGCTGGATATGAAGGCGGATATCTCAAATAGTATTGCAAGGTGGGTTTTCGCGAGAAGTATCGTGAGCGTGCCACGTGCCCCCCATTTTCACTCCTTTATGTGCAAAAATATATATTTACGTGCAAAAATATATAACCAGTTTTCTAGAAAAGTTTCATTCTTTCAAGAAAATCAAAGCTTTTCAAAAGAAATCATTGTGTTCCATTAGGCTCCGCTCATTTGCTAAGAATGTTAATTGAGAAAGCTAATCCAGAGAAAAGTGAAATAAAGTGTAGTAAACAAAAGAAAAAATTATTTTCCTGTGAGTGTTCTTTGATGAAGGATTTTTCCAGGAAAATTAAAATTTGTTTGTTCATTTAGCAAGAAAGGAAAATAGTGGGAATGTTCTTTTTACAATGGCTAACTTTGAAGAAAAATAAATTTATGAGCTAAATGATCACCAAAACATAATCAAAAAATTTCTTTTTAATGAGAAGCGCAAATATGAGCAGTAGCTGCAGTACATAAACGAGTATGTATGTTTTTTTCCCTATGCAAATTGTTATCATGGAACTCTGTAATCAACCATTTCTTAATATATACCTGATCTCGGTAAACAAGTATCCAAAAAAATAAATCTGATACAGTAAAATAAATGTTATCCACCCTTTTTTATATACCCATTTTACGCTTTACATATATCCTCGAGTTTTTTTTCCCCGCAACATAGTTAATTTTTTAATTAAAAAATCCCTATCAGCACCGAAATAGGAGTATTTTTGACATCTAATATTCAGGTTCCAAACCGTAATCTACAAAACTTTCCCAGAAAAAGAGAAATTTGGCGCCATAAAAAGGGCAATTAGCGGGAGGAGGAAAGTGTACGTAATGGGGAAGAATAAATTTTCTCACGACACATAATTCGTTCTTTTTTGCAGGATGCATTTTAAGGGAATGTGAGTCCCAGTAGAAAAGTTATTTTTGTGGGTCCCTTTATTTTCCTAGTAATTAAACACTACAAAAGTTAAGGAAAAGTTGATTTTCCCTCTTTTCCCATCCTTTCTTGTCAACTGAACGAGGCCTTAAGAAGCCAGAAACCCACAAATGGACAAACAACTTGGTTGTCGGGAATGTTGTGTGGAAAATGGATTCCCGAGAAAAGTGAAGTGAGATGAAGTAAAGGTAAATGAAATTTATTTTCATGCGTGTATTCTTTTGACGAAGAATTTTGCAGGAACACTAAAATTCTTTACTTTTGACAAAATCTATTTTCCCGGAAATTGTTTCCCAGTGCGATAATTAATAAAGCTGTGGATCTCACAATTTTTTTGGTAACTGAACACGCAAAAAGATACGGGAAAGTTGATTTTCGATTCCCTCCTATCCCATCCTTTCCGTGCATAATTAAATTGCATAAATATTGTCAATAGAGGTCATTTTCTTATTTTTTAAAAATTTGTGAAAGAATCTTTTTTGTTAGCAAAACCTTGATTTGGGCGATAAAGATACAACAGCGCAGAGGATTTAGGGATGAAAGGGTTGCCTGATACGGTTTAGCTTTAAAAGATATACTAATTCCCTGGCCTCGTTTGATTCGCGGATTAAAATAGATAGGATTAAAAATCCTGGGATTGGTATCCTGGACTATTTGTCCTGGTACTAATTTCATTCCTAATTCTACCCAATCCCATGTTTGATTCGCATGAGATTCTTTATGGGATAATTTTTTTCTATCAAAAATATTATTTTTTTGAAAAAGAAAAGATTAAAATAAAGTTTTCTTAAAAAAATAGCAAGAAAAGTATTTTTTTAAATCACTTTTCAAAATTGTTTTTTTGAAAAACATTTACTTAGCAAAATAACAAAATTTTGAAAATATTTTTGGGTAACAAAACTAGTTTTTGAAAAGTATTGTTTTGAAAACAGTTATGTTGGAAAAAGTAAAGTTTTGAAAATGTTTTTTTCAAAAATAATTTAAAAATAATAATTTTGAAATTTTTTTTAGAGCAATCACAATCTATTCAATATTTTTTTAAATAAATTTTATTTCAGAGATATAATTTTTCAAAAAAGTTTTTGAAAACAATTTTAAAAAATTAAATATTTTAGATAACTAATTATTTCCAAAAAAATTTAAAATATTTTTTAAGAAACTTTTTTTCAAAAAAATTCAAAAAAATAAAGTTTTTTTACGTAAAATAATTATTTCCCAAAAAAAATTAGAGATTTTATTAAAAACAGAGTAAAAAACTAAGTTTTAAAAAAAATTATTATTTCCAATTTATTATTATTTCGATATTTTTTTTGGGAAAACATTTTTTGAAAATATTTTTTTAAAAAATAAAGTTTTTGAAACACATTTTCTAAAAAATAAAAAAAAATTGAAAACATTTTTTAGAAGAATTCCAAAATCATCCGAATATTTTCGAAAATAATCACATCTTTGTTAATCCCACTCAATCCCAACTCCCCCCCTGAGATTATATAGTAAGAGTCATTTGGGAACCAAACATGGGATAACTCATAAAATGGTACAATTAGTCCTATCCCAAACAATTAATCCACGAATCAAACGAGGCCTGAAATTCAAGTCTTATCCCTATTAATTTCATCTTCTCATCTCCTAATTATTCATTTTAAAAGATGAAATTCTTTCTGTATGTATAGCATTAGAAATCGCTACTAATTTTTCTTTGAAAAGTTGACATTTCCTTTCTTCTAATCATTTTTCTTTTTTTGAGTAAAACAAAAACTTATATTGATAACACAGCTACAATAAAACTACAGTGGACTCAAATGTTCAGGAAATACAACAAAATAAAAGACAAAGCTTTTGTTCAAGCTTTTCTTCTAATCTATTCGTTCAAGATTTATCTCATTCATGTACAAAGCTTTTGTAGTTCTTAGATCTCTAACAAAATCCTGCTGTTATGTAGACAATTATAAGCATATGACTGAAAAATGGAGGGGAAGAATGGGATTGCAAAAAACTGAAAATCCCAGATCTGGCTCCCCGACCCTTGCCCAAAAGTCGGGATTCCAGCCACCTATAGGAAGGGGAGAGAAGATCCGGTTGTCCATGGGGAGTTGTCGACAATCCTGGAGGGGAAGTGTTTGTCTGTGTTGAAAAATAACGGAAACCGCGAAGGCCTAAACGTGAACGTCAAGGCCTGAGTGATCTAATGCGGGCGTGCCAGGACTGGATTGCAGTTAAATTGTTGAGATAGGTCTCGTGTCTTCTCCTGACTTCGTATCTTAAGCGATTGGCGTGATCCAAAGGGCAGAACCACGCACTTAACGATAAGGACTTATAATTTCCCAAACGGTTTGGAAAATGGATAAAAACGAGATAAACTAAAGGTCAAACTTTATTAATCAAAATTAACAAAGGCTTGGAGTACAATGGAATATGGCAATTTATCCTTGGTCTGACCTTCATGGGGGAGGGTATTACCCAACCTGAAAATGAATAGGGGTCGGGCTCGAGTCCGATTTCCCATTCCCAAATCGGGTTTGGCCGGCTATGTGAATTCTCCAACCCAACGACATAATCCAAGAATGCTTTGGAGGTTTCAAAGATAATCTAAAATTTCATTGGATAATAAGTTAATCTACAACTTGTCTGTCCCAACTCTTTGATCATTTGTTCTAGTTTGTAAAAGGTTGTGCCGTAATTCATTTGTCTAATTGTTTCTAAGTAAATAATTAAGAAAGCTGGGGCATCTAGTTCACGGTTAAAATTTACACATAATTCGATGCCAATTCAAGTATAAAACCTGTTAAATTACCCATCCTATGCACAGGGGAAAAATTATAATCATATTAGATCTCTTTATATACCCGCTTAATCCATGACACATCCAAATTTCAATACGTAGTAGCAGCTCAATTCTTTGATACTCAGTTGCCCATGATTGTCTTCGTATTATACAAAATCTACCATCTACATACATCACATCACAGATCCAATTTGTCTCGTCAAGTTTAGTGTCAACATAATGATTATCTCAAAAGCCTCTGCTTATTCTTTTTGGATGTCCATAATATTAAAAGCACGCAATATTAGTTACAGTTTAAAGCATATCAAATAGCATACCTTTTTTTAATAACCGGGTGTCCAGGTTAACGATAACCTATGCTATGCATGGGGCTTGTAAGGGTGCAATCAAATAAACTTGATTACGATGATCATACATAGACGTTTGAAGAAGAGCATCCAACAAAAGATCCTTGTAACCACAGTATCATTTTGCATCTTCTTTTTGTCAATATAATGAATGTTAGCTACAAATAGAATAAAAGAAAAAGAAATTAAATAATGTAGAATGCGAATATAAGTTTTTCTTTTGAAGCTGCACAAATTTCAATTTGAAGTTACTATAAACAACCTGAAAAGATCAATGAATATGATACGATCAAATATTCCTAATAAGAAAAAAAGTAAAATAATAAAATAATTTATCATGTAATAAAAATTAGAATACAAATTCTAGAGTTGATCCTTCCCGCGAATTCCTTTCAAATTCCAAAAAGTGCAAATATACTTCTAAGAATATAAAAGATCCGGGCACCATTCAGACCAATGCTTTTGGATTTTGTTGAAAACCTAAATTAAACTTATCTTTTCATTCGTAGGGTAATACTTCAATGGTTTTGTCTAAGTACTAATATACCATCTTCTTCTTCTTGAAGATGAGCCTGAGCACCACAAAAAAACATACTCCCTCCGTCCCAATTTGTTTGCTCACTACGAAACTACGTGCAATTTTCAAACTAAAAAATAATGTACTTGCAAAAATAATTTTCTAATCAATGTGGATCGTGTTTGATAGATCTCATTGAAAACTTTAATACGGTGCAAAAAAAATTCAAAAATTATTTTGATAAATAAATTAATTTTTAGTTTGAAAATTGCACGTAGTTTCATAGTGAGCAAACAAATTGGGACAGAGGGAGTATTAATTAAGGATTTAAGCCAAGTTTTTTTTTTTTTGTTCAATCGGTAAATCATCTTATTCACGATAACGTTAAAGAGAAAACATCAAGGGAAACTTCCCTACTAATCCAGTTCGGAACAACCTCCTGCCAGATTAGAGGGCTATCCAACGATAGAGCATATTTGGCTATAGCATTAGCCACCCTATTACAATCACGAGGGACAAAATGAAAAGAACAAGAACTAAACTTCTTAGCCAAACATAAAACATCTTTGATGACGACTTCCAGACATGCCTTGACTGGGTAGAGCCCTTGAATCATTTTGAGGACAGCTTGTGCGTCCCCTTCCACCACATAATCCTTCTCCAAATGGCATAAAGACAAACCCAAAGCAAACCGACAACCTTCGGCTTCAACTGACTCGGCCGACAAGTAGTGTTTAATGGGAGACGCAGCAACCCCCACAACCTTACTCGTGTGATCACGGACCACCATACCCACGCCACCTCTTCGAGCTTTTACGTCAAAAGCCCCGTCCACATTAATCTTTAAGACCCCCCGATCTGGAACTTGCCAACATGCTACGTTAGGAGTAGAGTGAGGATTTGTATTAGGTTGATCCTTACGCATGGCCTGCAAAAAAAGTATTAAACTCCTCAATAGCCTTCTGGATGATGGATGTCTCCGTGTCCCACCTCTGTTTAAATACCCAACTGTTCCTGGCAATCCAGATGTGCCAGCCAATCATAGCAAATAGGCCGGTAGCTTCCTTTCTTTCCTCTACACTGTGCGCTGCACCTAAAGCACCCCAAAAGTCCTTCAACTGATTGGAATTAGTATTTTCCGGACGCAATCTAAAAGGTTAAAGTAACCAAACCTTTGTAGCTCGATCACAGTTGAAAAACATATGGGATGGTGTTTCTTCTGCCAATCCACAAAGAGAGCAAATCGGGTCCACAGGAACTTTCCGTTGAGCTAAAGCCATATTAACCGACACAATTCCATGGAGGCAACGCCAAAGAAACAATTTAATTTTTGTTGGAGCCTTCATTTGCCAAATCCGTTTCCAAAACCCTTCATCCTCAAGCTCTCCACTAGACTGTCCTCTTCCACTATCCAGCGCCCTCCTTGTTTGGACCCATTCCTTCGCAATAACATATGCCGATTTGACCGAAAAAGTTCCCGATGAAGTTCTTGCCCAAACATATTGGGAATGCTCAATATCTGTTCCACATCTCGATCAATAAAAACCTGTTTAATCAATGGTTCATTCCATACCAATCGTTCCGGATCAATCAACTCACAAACCTTACTCAAGTTGCTACCAGCCTTTGGGGTTAAGATTTTCAGATAATGGTCATCAACAAGCCACGGGTCTTCCCAATTTCTAACCCTTCCACCATTGCCCACTCTCCATCGCCATCCTCTTTTAATTAAGCAAGTCAATTACCTATAACTTATAAATGAATTAAAAATTTACTCGTCATATATTCCTTTTACAAAATATCCTAACTGAATAAATTTGGAATTCAAAATTAGCATATTGACTATTTTCTTTCCTTACCTTGAGAGCTTTCCTAAACCATCAAATTCTATTTAAAATTAACCAATTAATTTCTCTGCGATAATCATATGTAGGCATTGTAACCATTTTTTGGATGAGATAACTTCTAAAATATGATACTTTATTTATTCATGGTGGTTATCACAATTGCCTATTCAAATAGAGAAATGTAAGGAAGGAGTTGAAAGATTTTTAAATCTTAGATACTTGATGTTGTGTATAAAGTAGATATTGATTTCTATTTTCTAAAAAAAGAAGACGTATATTAGCAGTAGACTGTAAAAAGTAATAAGGCTGAGATTTAGTTTAAAGAGTTAAAATCAATGATTATTTGCTTTGCTGAAAATAAAGATGCTAGAGATCAAATAAAAACAAGATTTATGGGTTTTGAATTTGAAAAAGAGTTATAACTTTGATATGTATATTATTATGTCACATGTCTCACTTCAAAACTTGAATCACAACCCAATGAATACTTGTTACTTGTCGCGTCATATTCCTCCTCACGAAAACTCATCCTGCAATAATAAAAAAAAACTAAAATGGGGGAGTGGAGCCAATAAATTAAATGGTAAAAAGAAGGGTGTATAGAATGTGGATCGGGAAGATTGTCCACGATAGTACTCCCTCCGTCCCATAAAGTTTATCAGGCACGGAGTCCAAGGACTAAAAAAATAGACTTTTGTCAAGAAATTTTTTTTTTTTTTTGCACAAATTAATAGATCAATGTTTGTTCTATTATTTTGTGGAAAAAAATTAATATTTTTTTGACAAAGAACTAATTTTTTTTGAGTCTTTGGACTCCGTGCCGGATAAACTTTATAGGACGAACAGAGTATAATATATCTGTCCAAGGGGATATAGGTATCCAAACCAAATTATATTCGGACACTAAAATCTAAAAAAACATCAGATATACTCAATCTGAATTCGTAGCAGGCCCCCATGTTCCCCTCTTATATCCTTTGCCAAACATGACGTAAATAAGGAACCAAAATGCTATCCACACAAAGCTACTAAAAGCGGTCCCACATCTAAAATTTGAGCTCCAAATTGTAACCGGAAATTGTCGGATAATCCACCCAGATTTTCAAACTTGGCGGACCCACACCCACACTTGGCCACCAAAACCAGAGATCTACTCGAATTTATTACTACTACGAGGGTATTTGGAAGCCTATTTTTCAACTTTTCATTTTTAATTTTTTGGCCTTTTGATTTTTCGGATTATGGCCAGAATGACTTTTAAATCTGGGATGAATGTTTGGGAAAAATGTGCAGAAAGCATTTTGGGAGAGAGAGATGAAAGAAATCCATAAGTAAAAGTTGAAAAAGAGGTGTGAACCTCTTTTTGCTTTCTTCTCTCTATCCCCAAAAATGGAGAAACAGTTTTTGGGAAAACTCTTTCTCCCCTTGGCTGCCAAACACCCATAAACCAAAAAAGAGAAACCAAAAAATCAAAAAAGAGGCTCCCAAACGGAGCTTACATTTGTTCACCTTGCCCGAGAGGGTGAATGAAATTCTCCACCTTATTGGTTTGATTAAAATACTGTAAGTTTTATCAAATAATGATATCATCACACCGAAAAGTGATTTATCCTTACTAAAAAATGTATTGTAGTACGGGACTTACAACATTTTAACTAATCAGGGAATGAGTTTTGCTCACCTTCTTTTAACGAGGGTAAACAAATTTGCACTCCTCATTTTCGCCCCTCATTTTCTCCGAAACTTCTCTCTCCGCTAGTGACCACCGTTGACTCAATCCACCATTGAACTCGGCCAAACCCAGTAGCAAATCCGAGTTAAAACTCAAACCGCACCTTGCAAATGGAGCAGTGTTCTTCAGCCAAGGTCCGTAGGTAGTTATATCATGCGTATGTTGAACACTAAAAGACAAAATATTAAAGTGTAGTTATCAAAAAATACTGTCAAAATCATTCACCTTTCTAAAACCTAAATTTTTCAGACTTTGAGAATCTCTAGGCATAATTTGACCATTCTATCTTGTACTATTTCTCCCGGGGGCTTGTAGTGAGCAATCACAACTGTTCATTCGGCAATCAACGTAACAGTCTGGATTAAATGAAACATAAAAAATGAGTATTTTACATGTACAATAATTTCCTTTAATCTGGACTATTAATTGCCGAACGAACAGCTGTGATTGCTCACTGCAGACTCCCGAATCCCGCATACCACTCAACGTTACAACAACTACTACTTGTCGGTTTGAACCATCTCAAGCCCCACATTAGGATTAGAGAAGATTCAGCCATGAAAATAATTTGGTCACAAATGTTCTCACATAGCTCCACTCAAAGCTCTGTTTATTCGCGTCTATCAAATGATTCCGGTTCTAGTTGTATCCGAAGCAATATGGCCGTATCTATGGCTGTATCAATAATTCTAGGCCCAGTTGGTTATCAATAGGTGCTGTACCTAAGGGCCGTAGCACTATTCTTTGGGCAATCTATGGTACTGAAGCCCAGCGTAAAAACATAAGGCTGCAGCCTTACTAATTTCAGGCCCAATTGAGTAAGTATTCAGCGAAGAAAATGAGTAGAGCACAGATGTTAGGACACAGATCCGCACACATTCGGAAACGTTGGATATTTCTGAGTTCCACATGCATCGCATGAGATTCATTTGCACGGGAAGATTTCGCCCATAGCATTTTTCTTCGGGCAATCTATGGCACAGCAACCCAATTTAAAAAACTTAAATCATAGGGTACCCTATGAAAGTGTCTAAACCACTTAAATCTTATAATAGGAAAGTGCACCATAACCTAAATCCTAGGGTACCCTGTGAAAGTGCCTAAACCTAGACCAAAACCTAAACCCTAATGAAAATGCCTAAACCCTCAAAACCATACAAAAGTGCCTAAACTTCTAAAACCCTATGAAATCGTATGAAACCCTACCCTAAGTGCCTAAACCGAAAAAAAGAGTGTTTTACCTATATGGTAATTCGATGCCTCTTTTTTAGACATAGAGGTAAAAATTTGTTCTTCATTTCAACTTCCGCTTCAAGAAAGACACCTCGAAATAACATCACAAACCTAATATTCTTTGAAACTTCCGATCCCCGCAAGGCGCAAGATGAATTTTACGCGTGTTTACACCAACCGAAATTGCCACTGTAGGTACCCTGTGGAATGCAAGAAATGCACGAACCAATTCGAAAACCAATGTCAACCCACTTGGGTAAGATATTCAAAATTTTCAAGCGTATGTGTGGGTTTTTATTTTCTCCTCTGTTGTTGCTATTTAGGTCAGTGTTTCGAATCCCATACCATTTTCTCTTAATCAAATCCGTATCCTAGAGCCGTAATTCATTCCTGGCTCAGATACCTCTCGATACCGGAAAGTACCCGAGTATTTAGTTTTAATTTTCTTTTAAAAAATAGAAATAACATTTTCTTGTAACATTGTCGGGTGCAAACACGTCCCAAATTTTTCTAGAAAGTAGTAAAATATAGGTAAATAAGTTTGAATTTTCTCTATTATTGAAGATCATAAGGCCGTGGACCACCTTATAAATTCAAGCCAACCAATGAAGAAAATTGAAAATTCTTGATTTGGTTTTCATTCTACGAACACAACCAAAAAAGAGGAAAAAAAAATTTCCTGCATGTTTCGTCTACAATAACAAAATTGAATTACAGTTTACTCAGTAAGTTGATTATTAAGCTCAAATCTACTTTGTGCTTGTCAATTTGTTTTTTTATTGACGAAGGTTGAAATTGTTAAAGTGGTTCGATTAGCATCTTAAAAGGGAGCTAAATGCTTACACAATGCTGTTAGGCTAAAGGCAAAGGCGTCTTTCCGTTTTCGCACTTTTTGCCTGTCATTAGGTTATACTTTAATTTTAACAATTGCACTACAATATGTCAAGAATGTTTTTGCACATTACTACCCCCTTTTTAATTTCTTGTTTCCTTTCAATGATAATCATCACTGGGTCTTATTTTACCTGCCAAATCTCTAAGGTAAATTTTTTATGCAATTTTTCTTTTTCTTTGGTCAAATAAGACACATAAAATAAACGAAAACTCAAGCTATAGCTTTATTATAGGGACAAAACCAGAGTTCTTGTTCACGAAGAGATAATTGGAAGGTTACAAAATTAGAAATCTAGTTCAAAGCGGCTTCCATAAAATATTAGTAGCAATCAGATCCACAATAATTTGAAGGTTACAAAATTATTGACAACCTCCCCCACCACCGGGCAGGATTTGACTTCTTCCCAAATTATAATCAAAATAATAATTCTCCACAATTTAAGTTAAGGAATCCATTTTAACCCAACACTCTTACCAATTAACTGGACTATGGATGGGTGCTGTGCATAGCATAGTAAAATAAAATTGTTGAATGCATCCGGATCGTCAAATACATGATCGGATGGTCGAGAAGTGCATAACACTTAGGTGCACAACACCCACCCCATTTCCCAGTTAACTTACCCCTCGTTCACAAGTTATTTGATAACTCGATAAGAGTATCCTACCCAATAGAACGACTTATCTGAGACCAATCTCAGTGTTTATCATTAGCGGAGGCTTTATCAAAGCTAGGACAAAGCCTCGAATGAACTAAGCCGACACATGAAACTCGAACCCCAAAAAGTTTCAACTTGTTTGAAAACTAAACAAGCTTAAATCACATGATTGTCCACCGTTGACTAGTTAATGAATGCTCTCTAGCCTAGCAAAATCCATTTAACCACCCATGTATGTGGTTGATGCTACGATCAAGGTTGCTATGATCAAGGTTGTGAATACCGTGCCGTACCAGTTGGTAAATACCAAAGCTGGTACAAACCAATTTGGCAGAAAAGCGGTACCAAGCACCTCTAATACCATACCGTGCTCAACATCGGCCGTTACCGGAAAATACCGGCCGTACCGACGAAAACGTGAATACCTGCCAGTATGGAAAATAGTAAAAAAAAAAAGGGAAAAGAAGAAGAAGCTCCAAGCAGGAAAAAATGGAGATTATGTTTTTTGCACTTCCAAGCGAGTCCCGCCAGGTACCACGAGACGCACCTTGAAGTGAATAAATTCCAGAAATCAAGTGAAAATTACCAACAAGATGACCGAAGCCTGATTCTGTAATGAATCTCGTCTCCGACTAGCTTATGAACTCAAATGCACCATTAAGTTGCAGAGATGTCCTTTTGTCTTCCCCAACCCCAAGATGAAGGTTATCGAGGAGGAGCACTAGGGTAGCACTTGGCAGGAAAGACGAATCTGTATTGGGAGTATGACTAATGAGGTCATTTTGTAGTATTAACTTTTTTTAGAGTTTATTTAGGGTATAGCTGCAACACACCACGTATTTGGCATAGTATATGTCTATGATAGATAGTACAGCTAAATCCGAACCGGTACCCGGTATCGGCCTGTACTAATACTGTACCGTATCAGTAGAAAAACCGGAACCCAAGAAGATTCAGAACCTTGGCTATGATTTATTTAACCAATGATTTGAAGAAAGGAAAGTACAAAGCATCCCCCATTCCCTATTTATTTTTTTTATTTTTTTGAACTGGAGACCCCATTCCCTCATTCCCTATTTTACACCTACAACATTCTACCGATTTTTCCCGGAAGATATACATGGTTATCCATACAGAAAAATCAAGGTGGTCGGATAACCGCAACTGCATAAGCAGACTATGATGGTATGATTCCCAGATGGAACTATCACCACAAAGCATGTTGTAAAACGCACGCTATGAACGCGATAAAGTAATGAGAAAACAAACCAAACCAACAATCAATCACACGACATAGAGATTTACGTGGTTCCCCCAAGATTGAGGTACGTCCACGGGCGAGGAGAGAGAGAGTTCACTAACAATGGTGAAGAAGAGATACAAAGAGCCGGCTATGTTCCGTAACTCTAGAGAGGCCAAGAAAATCAGAAGTTGCTCACAGGATACGGAACCCTAAAGGTTCCGTCGCTATATATACCAAGTTACAGAAAACCCTAATCCGAGTAGGAAACCAACAGGAGATAGTCTCACGGTAGCGCTACACCATAAATGGTGTAGCGCTCGAGATGGTTTAAAAACCGAAGTTATTCACTCGGTAGCGCTCGGCATCTTTCTGTTCAAATCATGCCTTAGCCAAATTCAAGGCATTCTCTACAAAGCACAACCGCAAGAAGTTCTACAAATTAAGTACTAGGCAATACCCAGTCTATCAAGTAGTTGACTATTTTATGACTGGTACTAACTTGTGAATAAAAAGAACTCATCCTAATACAATAAACTGATACAGATGCAACCCAACAACTCAGCATCTAAGATTCATCAGGAAGATGAAATATGATGTTTTTAAGTAAGACTCAACCAAATCAGTAGCTTACCGGCCAGAAAGTGAACTTTGTTGTTAAGCACTTCTTGGTATCTTGCACCCAGATGAAATTCCCATGCTACTTCACAGTGTTTACTGCCCAAAGAAAACAAAATGATTAAAAATGTAATCGAAAAATGTTCTTCTATACATTCTCAAATAAATGAATTGCCTACAAAAGGGCGATCAAGCATCTTGCATAGTTTTTCAAGCGCAAAAATGAAAAATATCAACTATCTCTCATATGATTTTCCCATATCAACAATATTCTTTATCCGCTAAGATTATGATAAAGAAAAAAACAAATGTTCTTTATCCAATCCCCCCCCCCCCCCCAACCCCAACCCCAACCCCAATTGATTTTCCCTTACCATGATCCTCCTAAGGCTGTGTTGAATTTTCAATTTTGTGGAGGAAAAAGAAAAGGAAAAGGATTGTGCAGCTATACATTTTCGCTTTTCTTTTTCTGTTCATAACGCAAATTTAGCTGCAAATTCAAGATCCAAACAGACTAAAAGAATCTCAGATATACTTTTAGAAGAGGAGGATAACAATCTCCTTCTCAGCAAGGATAGTGAAAAAGAGCAAGTGAGCAAATCACTACAATGGATGTATCCTTACCCAAGCACATTCCACTACTAAGTACAGTAAGCTAAGTCGCAACGAATACGACCACATCAGATCCCTATGAATTGGCAGCTAAATACCCACCAACGGAACTCAAGAATGTAATAGGAACACGTAATGAACAATGAAAGTTAAGCATCCCCAACAATAGACCATTTCTTTTCAAGAAGAATTCTCTCTTCCGTTCTCATACTGATCCTCACATTAATGCCATCCCACGGCATTCTTGAAACACATACTTAATTGATGTCCACTTCACTGGGACTATAAGAAGAAAATCATTGCCTATGAGCACAGGAGAAGAAGAGCGCGGAACGAGTCATAGGATTATGCCCTCTATGGCTCTATTAGTGCAAATTTCGAACTCGCCTACTAAGACTAGGCCAGAAGAAGGAATGCATTGCCACACGGAGAACATTATTGTGTACTTTTAGTAAGTTAATTCAAAGAACTTGAAGTACTTATGACAATGTTAAACTATATGGAACCTGTGAGGTATAATTTAGGAAATATAATTTAGGGTTTCCGTTTGTTAAGGCTTTAGTTAAATTGTTATTTATCTTTTATGTTTGGGGTAATTTTGTCCTTTTATGTTATTAGGGTTTTGCTAGGGTTAATAGGATTAGCCTATATAAACTCTTTCATTCGAGCAGCAATTATTAGCCTGCTTCTTCCATTTCGAGTAGATTCTCATGGAGTTTCTTATTGGTAACGATATTATACCAACATTTCTTTGTGACAACTATGCCAAAGACTTTCCATTCATTTTCCCGTGGAATCCCAGTTGTACTTATGAAAGCTCTTCGGCAGATATATAAATAAGAAGATTACCAGACCTGAATTCGACTCCCAAGAACTAGTTTGAAGGAACAAATTTTCGACAGCACAAATTCTAGTTTGCATTTTGCTACTACCAAACATTAACGGCAAAAGAACATGTACGACGCAAAATTGGAAATGTTCTGGAGAGAATGATTACTTGTTACAATAGCTTTGATATATGCTTCCATATTTAAAGGAATATCCCTTGTAATTTCGAAAAGCTTTCACCACATTATTTACCAGAAAACAACAAGAAGCTGCAAAATAGCCACTTTGTGCTTTGATAGTCCCTATAGCTCCTCGGTTCTTGGAGGTTTAGGGGGGCCACTGTTTCAGTGGTATTCTGAGAGCAGCCGCTTTGTGCATATTGCCAAAGGTTAGGTCTGTCTCCAATCATCCCCGCCCATACCCCCAATGATTGGGGACTAGATGGGTTCTGTTATTATTGTTGTTGTTGTTGTTGTTGTTGCAAAACAAGCTCTACATGTCATCCTTCTACCCTAAATGTAACCTACCGCAAGCACTGAATCCCTCTCGGCTGCAAAACAAGCTCTACAAGTCATCCTTCTACCCTAAATGTAACCTACCATGAGCACTGAATCCCTCTCGACCTTCTTCCTCCGAAAGGAATTCTACGTCTGAAAGGTTCTCTCCTAAAGGAATTCTTCCTCTGAAAGGATTCTTTAGCAGACAATATTCAGAAGGAACGAAAACGTAAAATGTTTTCTCCATGGTGCATGATAGGAGGAATGACATCGAAGACGGCTGTCACGTACGTGTTAGGCAATCCCAACCCTTGTCACGCATTTGCCAAAACGTATGTCCCTATGTTATTTCTATGTTTGAGAACCGAATAAACATGCTTCAAAGACTTGAGGGGCACACGCTCCATTACATAAACGGGCAATCGGACATACTTAAACCTATTAATCCCCTCCTTTAGATTACCCAATTATAAGAATCTCCTGTGCTAAAACTTCCAAATTTTTTTATTGAAATGGTTGAAACAATTGTTATTCTTGTTGTTTAAACTTTTTTTTGAGTATGTCGAATCTGAAAATGACTACTCTCCTTTTTTCCAATATGATAAATTTTTCAGGAATTATCAATGCCAAAGATCAATCAGGAGCATTCTAATAAGCATATTACATATGTTATTTATGTTGTCCAAGAAGAATATTTTCGTGATTTATCTGACATTCCTGTGTCAACATGGCTGTCTTGTGAGTCTTATTGAGTCCCAAGTGCTATTAATGCTTCTTAGATGTCGACAATGATGTATTTGATGTCAATATGGCTTTCCGCTCCATCACAGTAACCTGCCTCACTTATGCAGTGTGTTTGAACTTCATTCCACCATCTTTAAATTTACTCGCAGATTTTATTCAACAATTTTGAGGTGCAGTTCATTTTGCTAAACATTGCACCATTGACAGAAGTTGAACGACCAAAAAATTCACACTTTTCCATCAGCACTAGAAAACATGATACCTCATACACCAGTCGTAAGAGACCATCAAATAGTCTGTGGTTTCTACCACGTATCAGATGCTTGTTTGGTGGACTAAGTAATGGCTGGATGCTTCCTGAATCACAGTTGGTGCTGCATTTGAAGTCATGCATGGGTCTTAGTCCAAGACCTGACCAAAAAATATGCCACATGGATTAGCAAATGAGGCCCAAGAAAAAATAAAAATGAAGTCTAAAACAACAAGTAATAGATGAAGCTAAACATAGAACCATCGTGGTAATATTAATCAACTATGGCTTCCAACTATGTACGAGTAGTTTTTATGGGTAGTCAAACAACAAACTTTTAGTTGAAAACAGCAAAGTCTCACTAATTTGATTCATTTCAAATCCTTGAGATAAATTCAGGCCAAAAAGGCCATGATAACTTCTTCTAACTTCATTTTAGCTGACAAGGATATCAATTCGATCAGCCAGAATACGAAGAGATGTAGTATTTTTCTTGGGCAAGGTTGAAAGAGGAGGAAACCAGATTTATCACTCTAAGGCAGCACAAAGTTGCCTGAAAACACAATTTTGAACGCCCTTGATAAGTACTGAACAAAAACTTGCACCATAAGAAAAAATGCACTTAAATTGTATGCAATCAGACATAGCATCCCATCCGCAAAAATGTGTGTTACTAGGGGAGATGTGAAAGAGTCAACAATAAGCAAATGTAAAACCAATCAGTAACGTCACTGACACCGTCACAGTTTGGCAAAATATAGTTACATCCACGACCACGAGTAACAATTAGTGATTTTAACACTAGAGAGAGATTTATCATTGCTTCTAATACCCAACCTTTCATCCAAAAGAATGTAAAAATGAAAACGCGTATACTGTTTGGTTCCCAATCAAACCAAGAAAATATGTTCTGAGGTACTCTTTCCTTATTTTTTTTCTTTAGGTTTCTTGCTTTTACATTGGCGCAAGCAAAAAAAAGAGCATGGCAAAAATAACGGCCATGTAAGTTTGAAGCAATGGAAAAGATAGCGAGTCAAGTTATAAAGAATAGACAAAAATGAATTTTCCCCAAACATGTATCAGAAAAGTAGTTCTACAGCTAAAACTTGTAACATGCATGTATCACAACAACTTGTTCATGGTTTAGTCCAACAAATTTAGAAGGTAGTCTTCACTGCTCAAAGAATATAAACAAAGTTTGCATTAAAAATTACACAATTAAGACATGTTATTTCTATTTCTTTCATTTTATTTGTTTGAGTTGAGATAGAGAAAAAGGTACTCACTTTCCTTTCCTCTCACTCACCCCCATCAACTATCAATGAAGGGACAGGAAGTTCGTTACGAGTCCTAAACTTCATTATCGGACTTCAATAAAAAGGAGATATTTAAGAACACACCCATGTTATGGATATAGAGATCAATGGTATGGAAGTAGCCATTTACCACTATCGCATAGACAACCAAGAAACTAAGAGACAGGTAAAAGAAAAGATTGAAATGTTTGGTTCCATAACAGTTTAAAGTAACAGTCTATTAAATCAATCTAGGACATGTAGTGGCAAAATGAATGGTACTTTTTTTTTTGGCCTAGTAAATGAATGGTAAAATCTTGAATCAACAAACTTTCTTCAGATTCTAATTTACGCAATCTATTGAAATCTATTTAACTATATCATAGAGATATAGTCATTTCAAAATTCTGTTTGATACTCCCCTCCTTCCCAATTTAATAGTCCACTTTCACTTTTTCGATTCTCTTTTCAATTGTCTATATCTTTCAATTTATAATATTTTCTAAGATTTCAAAATTCTTGTTTGATAAAACTAATTGAGATCTATCAAATAAAATCCATATTGCATATACAAAGTCTTATATTACAAGATATAAACCTTTTTTTCATCAAGTTAGAATAGTGACATGGACTATTAATTTGTGGCGAAGGGAGTCGATAATAGTCCACAAGCCTCCAAGTAAACAATAACATTTATTGACATAAAATATGCTTGATGAGATGGTTTTACTAAGATAATTCGAAACATTTCTCATAATTCCCATCATATTGCATACATGAAAATGGCAGCTTCTTGTTTTCTTTTAGGACGTAGTGTTAAATTTTCATTCCAAAAAGGATAGAAATAAATATAACAAGCAATGATCATGCATTCCAATTACGTTAATTTGATAGTAAAACCACAATCACACACATGTTGACAATCCACTAATTGAATCGCATGATCCCAATTGCTGGCCAATTGCGATCAGCAACATGTGTGGGTTTAACGATCTGATGGACAAAACAGGAAAGTGAAAGGCAGAAAAAGGCAAAGATCATACTGTTGTTGACATTATGATCGTCATGGTCATGGTCATCATTCTTGTCATCGTTTTTCGTCATGGTTGTAGTTGTCCCATCCGATTGAAGTCAAAGATCTCACTCTTTACCATCAAAAACATCTCGTTAATTCAATTTATTTCAAGGGCAAGGGCTCGATCTTTGACTCAATATGACCAGGCAACAACAAGGATTATAATCAACGACGACAACTATGAGTCAACACCACAATATTCAACGCTATTCTTGCCTTTTTCACTTTCTTGTTTGTTCACCGGATCACTCAAATACACATTCCACATTGCGATCAACCCACAGTTCACTCTCATGAGCTTTAGTGGCAACAGCCAAATTTAAGACCAACTGCGCCCTCTTCGTAAATGCTCAACCCAACATTGAATCGTAGTAAGAGTGGTTTGTCCTCTTTAACAAAAAATCATTGTTGTCAAGTGGGATCTGTATCCCATCTTAGTTGAGGTTGCTTGATTTGCACAAATGAAAAATGGAGGGGTTTGATAGATTTCCTTACTATTAGAAAATGAAACAACAAATTAATGGGAAACTAATAATTGAGAATGGAAACACTTTTCCTTCTTTTATTTTAGAGACGCTAAACTACTAGAGATGCATTTCATGTGGTTCAAAGAAGGGTATGTGGAGTTGAGCTCAATCAAACTTTGGAACATTAACTGGGAAAGTCGATATTATAAGCTAAACTATTTAGGATGATAAATTACACCCTACACAGATACTAACTCCCATGATAAAAAAAAAAATTAATACATCAAATAAGGTTGAACATTAGTATGAAAGCTCGAGTAGGGCACCCTCTAGTGGCTTAAGACGCATTCTCCCACTAAAGATTTAGGTCAAATCTCCCTCGTATACCGAACAAACAAAGCCGTTGCCACGAGATTGAAACAGGCCGAGGAAAGTTTAAGACACTAGACAATTATAAATACGTACCAATGAAGTGCCATAAGAATAAGTCTGTGAATTGAGGTTTGAACAGATACTCTCCAAGTGACGTTTAAACACATACAATTGACAGGGCTTCAACACAAGGTACAATTCGATTGAGACAAAAAAGCCCACCTCTATAAATCCTAAACCCTCATGCTCAACTCCTCTTTTCGCATAAACAGCTCAATATCAAATTACCTACTAGTTGAAGTCAAGAGGCAATAGAATTTTTAGTTTTTACTCAAGCTTTCTTCCAGTTGCTTTGGCTAACTGCAGTGTCTAATAGAACATGAACCGAAATCCATAGGTGGCACCACACGGTGATGGGGATGTTCAGATGAACACCCTCACTTTCTTATAGCCAACGCAGTAATAGGTACAATTATGTTCAACACAGTTTTGAACATCTAACCCAATCAGCTTTGAACACCTACCCAAGTCAAAACTCTACCAGGAGTCATTGGTTATTAAGAACAGTGGCTACAACTGAACACTCTAACACCCAAAAGTTCATGCTTTTTATTTTATTAGTAGTATATATAATTTGAGCTCAGTTTGAACACTCAGTCCTATACTATGATTATCTGTTAATTTGAGTAATTCATAATTGAACATCCAGTACTTAAACTCAAAACGCCCTTAATAACTTAAAGAGATAGAAAGATAAAAAAGGATCTATTGTGGTATGACTTTTCTTTAAACGTCAGTTGACTCTATCTCCAAAAACAAGAGCACATTTCGAAAAAGATCTATGCGTACCTTTTTGCTACAATTTCCCTCAAAAGAAAACTAGTGAATTTATGTGCCGATTTATTCTTTCTTGGCCTAGGATATAAAAAGTTGTCAAGAGCAAAAGTAAAATCTCACATGTTTTTATGTTAAAACTACAAACTAATGTATGAAAATACAAACTAATATATGAAATTATTGAACACCCTTTTTAAATTTTTAGAGCCGCCACTATTGAAACATGAAACTCTTATCTAAGCAAGAAGGCATATTAAGACCACTACTACTCGCAATTATGCGCAAATCCAGTTGTTTCATCATTAGTTTGCCAAAGAAACAACTTCCACAAATTAAATGTTTATGATAGTGGTTGCTACTACTTTTTCCCCCCTAGAATGGTATACCGTATACAACCTTTGATAGCTACAACTCAATGAATCGTAACTAAAGCCACAATATACAAAACCACAACACCTCATCACTCAAACTTATCGTAGTGACGTTTAAACAAAAAGCACTAAACAAAATTCAAGCAGTACTACAAGAAAGCAAGGTCTTCTGAATATCAAGGATTTATCCAAAAGGGGAAAAAAAATATGAAAAGATGAAGTGAAAAGGCTAAATCAATTCTTAGCTTTCCTCATCAGTTTCCTTTTTTTTTCTTTTTTTCTTTTTCCTCCAACAAATGAACAAATTACGCCATAAATCCATGAAATAAACACAGCCTATAGGGAAAATATGAGATCCCACTTGTAGTTTCTAACCTGGATATTTGAAGATCTCTTCTTCGTTCATGGCCATTAGCATCCAAACCTTCCCAGTATTCCATCTTTCTAAGAGTCAAAGATATCACACCAGAATTACTGAAGCATTCAGTAAAATAACAAATAATTCACCAAAAATATGCAACACACACACACACACATTTTCTTTCCTTATGTTTTTCTGGAATACCCATTTGGAATCAATATACATAGGCCTCCGCAAAATGACAATAAAGTGGACTGTATACTTGATTGCAACACCAGTTTTGAAGTCGCATATATACAGTAGCAAATCATACCAATTCCATGCTCAGAAGAAAAGATTCAGAAGAAAGGCAAAGGGAAATCATACCAATTCATAAAAAGAAGAACCAGAAGAAACACATAAATAAGGAAAGGACAGAACGGAAAATACCCGAAAATTAAAAAAAGGAAATCACAGTTTCCCATGAAATCAGAACAGTAACCAGTTGTACCTCCAAAACATCGGCCTCTTCCTCCTGTCCAACCATTGATTCAATCACGATTGTCTATGCATTTATCCATACAATATGCATACACACACACACAGGGAGAGAAAATTATGGACATGTAGCATTCATTTTAAACAACAAATACTATTCCACTACTGATATAAAAAAAATTAGTGAGGTGGGATGTGTCATATATATCCAATTGTCTGCCCTTCCTATAAGTGTCGGCCTCCATCTGATCTCATTACGTTTCGTGTATTCTAGAGAGAGTGGAGAGATAGAGAGAGTAATGTGTCTGGGTTGGGTCAGGAGAGCAGCTGGCAGAGGCGCAGGCGGAGTGGTGCGCAGAAAGCTGACAGAAGAGAAGTGAGCACACGTTCCCCACAATGGTACAACTCTTCCATACAATTGCTAGCCGTGTGCTCACTCTCTTCTGTCAAATCCAATCCTCCCCCCACCCTCTCCCTCTCTCTCATCCCCAATTCTCTCTCTCTCTCTCTCCGGTCGATTCAGCACCCCTTAAACAACAAAAGCAAAAAAAAAACCACAAAGAAAAATACCCACAGTAAAATTAGGGTTTTCTCAAGTCAATCAATTCATCCTCAACTCACAATACTCTCCTGTTGATCAAAAAAAAGTACTCTCCTTTTTTTCTTCTTCTTTTTTTTCCATCCTTATGACTTCTCTCTCTCTCTCTCTCTCTCTCTTTCTCTCTCAGTTTTAGCGAGTGATGAAAAGGGATTGAGATTCCTTTGAGGGCGGCGGATCGTTCACTTTCCAACCGCTTGTCGTTTTTGGGTTTGTAAACGAGGAGCTTGGCCGAGGTTTTTAAAGGGATGTTTTAGGAGGGTTTTTTTTTTAAATTGATTTTCACAGCCTCAATTTGACATTTATATGTTTTTGTTTTTGGTTAAAAATTTTACACATAAAAGTAAAAATTTTATTAAAAGACAAAAAAACATAGACAATTAGCAGCAGTCACCACCACAATAATTTCAAAAAATCCTTTTACTATGCTACAATAAAAAAATTGTCAAAAATTATAGTGGCCCGCCAACACGGGATTTTTATCATTATTGTTTTTTTTTATATAGAAAGTCTTTAGCCCTCTAATGTTTGTAGCCAAAAAAAAAAAATCCAAAGACAAATTTAAAATGCCAAGTGAAATACTATAAGTTATAAATCAAGAAAAAACAAAATTCAAAGTTGATATTTTATGCACACTATGTTTGTATTATTAAGGTAAAAATCTAACACCTAACCGAATAAAGAAATGCAGCTTGTCAAAGGAGGTCCAACGAATGTTTAATGGTTTTGCATATTTTAAGAGAATGGTTGTATGAGGAAACACAGAGAATACAAAACTTGATTTTGTTTTGAATTGAAAATTTTTAAAGTGACTATTCATCAACCAGTTCAAAAAAATAAAAATGCTAATAACAAGCCATTATATTGTGAATAAGAGAGAAAGGGGATAAAAAAAAATACAATTTCGATGCGTTAAAGTGCCTTAAAAGTATTAAAGGTGCGTTAGAAACTGTGTTTTTTGTTTATCCCCTTCATCTTTTGTTCACAATCCAATAAGGGAGTGTTCCACTAAAGGGTTTTTTGGATTTTTAGTTTTTTAGACCTTTAGTTGTAGTTTAAATCTACAATTTGTTCCACTAAAATGTTGGTTTTTTGGCAAAACAACCAGAAATTAATTTTTTGATTTATTCGTTTTGTCTTTATTGATATTCCTCCCAGAAAAAATACTCTGGCAAAATTGTAAGACTTTCCTTTTGAAACTTGAGAAAAAAATAAGAATACAAATGGCCAAGTGGGGGATGGGCTTGGCCCCACCCAGCCCTTCACTGGATCCGCCATTGTTGTCTCTGGGTACGATTAGTCATATGGGTATGTTGTGGAAAGAAAGTGCATTTTGTGGCTTTAATTCTGATGAGGCGTTTGGGCAGTTGAATGGGTGAAGGGGGGTCCCCTTGATGATGGTGATAACTGATAAGAGCAATCTAGAGGAATCCAAACGGATTGGCCAAGTAGTTTTTGGCCTCGGATTTATGGATTTGTTTCCATTTCAAGTTTCAAGATCAATTCCCTTTCCAGTTACTATTGAAGTCACCTCACATTCACATACAAACGTGTGAAACAGCTGTAAGGGAGACCGTAAGAATTAATCAAAGATGCTCCCAAGCCGGACCGACACACTTTGCATTATAAAAAAAGAATGCAGATGGGACTGGGTCAAAGTAGTGGACAATAAAGAGGACTTCCTTTTTTTTTACATTTATCGGGAAAATAAATTATTAAGTACTCCTTTGTCCGTTTTATAATGTGTACATTTTAATTTTGGGTTGTCCCTTAATAAATATGTGTTTTGAAAAGTTAGCGGGTACATTTCATATTTTGCCCTTAAAAGTAGATTCATTTTTAAAAAGTTAATGGGTATTATTATATTGATAATGGTAAGTAATGGAAAGTAGATGTAAAAGTTGATGTGAGAGAAAAATAGTTGGAATTCTCAAGTAACACACTTAAAAAGTGACGGAGGGAGTAATTGTGATGCTCCTGACTCTTAAATCAACTTTCTTTCTTTTTTGAACTGGTCTCCGGAGGTGTTCCACTAAAGGATTTTTTGGATTTTTAGTTTTTTAGACATTTAGTTGTAGTTTAAATCTACAACTTGTTCCACTAAAATGTTGGTTTTTTGGCAAAAAAAACCAGAAATTGGTTTTTCGGTTTATTCGTTGTCTTTATTCAAAAAAAATTGCATTTATTAGTTTTGCATCAATTTTTTATGGTTTATTGGTTCCTCTCTACGAGACAAATCTAACAGGTATGAAATTATAGTGAAAATTAATTATTTTTTGAATAAAGCCAAAATTAAACTAATAAACCACGTATTTTTGGCTTTATTAACAAAAATAGTTTTGACTATGATTTTATACTCTTTAGATTCGTCTCATCGAGAGGAACCAATAAACCACAAAAATTTGATGCAAAACTAACATTTGCGAAAAAATTTTTGAATAAAGACAAAATGAATGAACCAAAAAACAGGTTTAATGGAATAGAGTGGTTTTAGAGTCAAAACAAAACCAGTTTTTTGTTAGTGAAATAGAATGATTTTTTGAGTTAAAACAAAACCTGTTTTTTTTAAGCGGAAACTTTTAGGATCTGAATCCTCTCCACTCCCTAAGGGACTGGACGGTCCAATCTACCTCGTTTTACAGCCCAACAAAAATCAAATAAGGATGGAAAAAAGTAGCCCTCATCCCATACTAGAAAAGCAAACAAACCCTGGATGTGGGTGAGCCTGGGAATAAGCTTGTTCTGGCCATCCCATATCCAGACATCTAATTCCTCAAAGAAACAAGCCCTAAAGGAATCATACATGCACTCCATTCTACGTAGTGGAATTGTAAGTGGGGAAAAGAAAGACAGTAATGAGAGGTACCTGACATTAATCTGGATATACACAAAAGTGGTGAAATTCACTGGATTTGGAAGTAGACTACTTCAAGGAGTCATTCCGCCCTCGATGCAACTACACATAATTATTGCGCCCTAGAGGAAATAGTAGAAGTAAGATGTGTAGATTATGTTTCGATAACTGGAATTTTGAGGAGGAATAGGAAAATGATTACTGGAAATTTAATTCTAGAAAATTTACTTGAGTGTGAATAAAAATATAATTACTAGGGAATTTGATTCAAATGATTACTGGGAATTTAATTCTAGAAAATTTACTTGAGTGTGAATAAAAATATAATTACTAGGGAATTTGATTCCTATAGTAATTTTATTGCAGTGTAGGATTAGTTTAGTCATCTTTGTGAGAAACGATTAATTTGGAAAATTGTCAAAGTCAGAATTTCTTTTTTTTTTAATGATTCGCCAGGAATCTCATATTACTATGGGACAAAGGAGGGATCATAATCAATAGAGAGATTTCAAATTTCCTTTACTCCCTTTGTCCCAATTTATTAGTCCATTTTTGATATTCCAACTTATTAGCGAAACATCATCATTGCACTTGTCATATTTTATATTTTTCTCCTTTTACCATTTTTTTTTAACGGAGGCCAATTGCATAGCATCGAGAAAAAGTCAAACGGCACTTACAGGGATTGCAACCAAAATACACTGAAAGTAATCTAGAGAACAACCCAAAAAAATGTAAGGTAAAAGCAGCTAAACCCAGTGTAAGGATGCCGTCTCAGGCATCAAGGTGTGAGCCAAGGGCTCGCTAACCCATACTGCGCAGGGCAACCATCCATTGCATGGGCAAACCGAGCCAAAGTTGGTTTTAGGGTGAACCAAAGATGAGAGAGACTAAACTCCTCACAGATCGTGAAGATTACAATCAGATTAGTACAACGGCACAGGAGCAATCCGAACAAAACAACCAAACAAAAAAAAAACTATTCACAACCCACGAACACGGATCCACCCGGAGCGCCCATCGCTGAGTTGAACCGGGACAGGCCGAGATGCATTGAGTTGAAAATGAGTTGCTTATTTCCCACCACCATCCCACCAGATTTGGATAAACCAGATCGGTAACAAACCGGCGAACTAAAAGGGCAGCCGGTAGAAAAGCAAGAAAGCAAAAAACTTACTTCTTTGCCTCCTTCTTATTTGAAACACCACCAGCCGACACCCACCCCACCATCACCTGCCACCTCCGTTTCGCCGGACTGAGACCAAGAGCCACGAGCAAGAAGAGACCGAGGATGAGAGGGGATGAAACACACTCATAGGGGATAGAGGGAGGAGGGAAGGAGAAGAAGAGAAGGGAAGGAGGATGGGTTGCGACGAGGCAGCGGCCCCCCACCCCAGGAAGAAGAAAATTAGGGTCGGCTATTTTTCTAAAGAGAGAGAGAGATTCGCTGAGGATTACTGGCTATCCTTTTACCATTTAAAACATCATCATTGTGTGTACTTGTTTCAAAAGGTAAGAGTAACAAGCAAACTCACCACTTTTTGCCTATGGAGTACGTTGGAATTAGAACAATAATTTTGGGACATAAAAAAGTGGCAATTGGGACCCAAATTGGAGACGAAAGAAGTACGGAGTACTTTAAAGCCGGAAAAAAATGTGGAAGTTGTTATTAGTACTTGTACAATTTTTATTTTTTTATTTTTGCTCAGTTAGTAGTACAATTTATTAGTGCTATCATAATGATAGTGTTTTTTGGGTGGTAAAATTGAAGATTCAACATCCCATTCTGGGAGACTTTCTCGGGGATTCCATGAATTATAGGGCCAGTGACATTTCAACGTAGTACCAATTAGGTTGGGCTGGGAGAGGACACCGAAACGACGTGTGTGTGTTTTTAATGTCATCCTTTTTCTTAGGGGTGATTTGGCAAAAATAAATAAACTTGTTTTTTGGTTTATTGGTTTATGTAGCAATAAACCAAAAAATTCATTTGGTTCAAATTGTGGTTTATTCCACTGTTTAAAGAGAACTCATGTGATTTATTTGTCAAACCACTGTGGTTTATTCCGATTTATTCCCCCAAAACAATTCTTGTTTTTTTGCCAAACCACTGTGGTTTATTCCGGTTTATTCCCCCAAAATAAACCAAAAAACAAGTTTATTTTTTTTTGCCAAATCAGCCCTTAATGGGCCCTCCCATTGTCACCCAGTGAACTGGCAATAAGTAAATAAAAAAGTGGTAATGCTACGTACATAGAAAAAGTACCCAGAAAGTGAGAATTAGTGACTCAGATGCATTTGCACTTCATCTGAGCCACTCATTTTCACTTTCTGGGTATTATTTCTGTGTACCTAGCATTTCTGATAAAAAAGACATCCACTTCAATGTGCTTTTATATTTTTTGTAATATATTTTCACATATTTTCATAGACTTTTCACATTCTTCAATATGTTTTTTAAATCTTAACGACGGCCTGGTGAATAGGGCTGCAAATGAGCCGAGCAGCTCGCAGCTCGGCTCGGCTCGGCTCGGCTCAACTCGTTTACAATTCGAGTTTTGGGCTCGTTTACTAAACGAGCCGAGCGCAGCTCGCGACAACTCGGCTCGGCTCGTTTAAAGTGGCTCGTTAAGTAAATTAGTCTGGTTTGGTTCGTTAAGGGCTCAACTCGTTTATGACTGAGCTGAACTCGAGTTTTGAGCTCGTTAAGCAAACGAGCCGAGCTCGAACACCATAAAGCTCGGCTCGTTTGCAGCCCTACTTGTGAACTACTCCCTCCGTCCCAATTTGTTGGGCTTATTTCCTTTTTTGGAAAGCTCAAAAATTTCACGATATCTTTTAATTTATAATGTTTTTTATATTTAATATGGATCTTGTTTGATAGATCTCAATTAATTTTGTTAAACAAAGATTTCGAAATCATAAAAAACATTATAGATTATGAGATATAAATAATTTTTTGAGAGGTCCAAAAAGGTAAACAAGTCCAACAAATTGGGACGGATGAAGTAATTTTAGAACTTTTCGTTTTTTATTGGGTTTTGAATTAATCGAGGTGAATATGTATATAGTACACAATCATTCGTAACTACATGTGAATAATACCACCTTGTTCGGAAGGGTTTTTGAGAACCGGTTCTCAAAACTCTTGAAAATCCTTGTTGAAAACCCAAATGGGTTTTAAGAACCTGTTCTGAATACCCTTCAAAAAAAAGGGTAGAAAATCCATTGGGAAAACCGAATAAGGGAGGATTTTCAAAACCCGATTCCGAAAACCAAAACGAACAAGCCCATGTACTCCTAGTACATAGCATGAACAAATGGCTGCCTAACATTTCCATGGTACACACCATGTGTACCATTCCAAAAAATAGTACACAACTCACTCGTACTAGTGGCCTGCATTTTGTGAACTATATACCCATGTTAGCTTTCTGTACTGTATTTTTCCCTGAGGAGTATATTTTGTGTACTGCATAGATTTTACATGACTCACTATTGATACAAAATCACCCCTGTTGGTAATAGCATCTCCAGTCCTTCATCAAATCCTTTAGCAAACTCAAATTTGAGTAAAATCACAAAAAATTCCACTCCACTCCTTCACCAAATCCTTCGCCAAATTTGTTTTTACTCAAATGTTTTACCAAATTTGCTCATCACCAAATCCAGAACCAAATTTTCAAGGCTCTTTTTTTGCACTTTTATTTACCTTTTTTCCATTCAATATTGTGGATTAAATCTCTACCGTACAATTTGAGTAAGGGTTGGAAGGATTCATACCAAATCAAGTTTTTACTAAAATTTGGGTAAGAGTGGAGATGCTCTAACCAGAAACCTCTAGTAAATAATAATAAAAAAAAACCTCCATCAGTAGGATTGGCATAAAATCTAACACATGTTTTTTTTTTTAAAAAAATCCACAATAATCTATTTCTTTTTAAGAATTTAAAACACATAATTAATTTTTATTTGTACGATTTCTTCAAGATCCTTGTTTTTAAAAAGTGTTTTAAGCAGCTACAAAGAAAGAAAGAAAAAACAGATGTTTTAAAATTTTTGTAATCATTTTCACTTTTAAAATAAATAAAATTTCGTTTACAAGTTGTTGATAATAAATTTAAGAAGCGTACGTAATAGAAAAAGAAGGGAAATTGTGAAACGAGCCGCCTCCACTTACATTTTGAGACGAGATAGTAATTATGATTGCGCAAGGTTAGAGGTTGAAGTTGAGTGAATGAGGGCTTGTCATAAGTAGTACTAGTAATTATTTAGAGGGTCATGGAGCATTGTTAACGTGGTGCCCTAACATCTTTCTTCATCACATTTTTACGTGAAAATCATACATTTAGAATAGAGCCTCATCACATGAATATGTGATAGAGAAGGGTGTTAAAACAATATGTAATGCTATCCTAGACTCACACGATTATTTTCCATTCAAGAGGTTACAACAATATTACTTGAACTATGGAAAGATAATATTACTCCCTCCGTCCCAATTTGATAATCCACTACAAAACTAAGTGCAATTTTCAAACTAAAAAATATAATGTACTTAATTACCAAAATAATTTTTGAATTTTTTTTGCTCCGTATTATTTTTTAGTTTGAAAATTGCACATAGTTTTCATAATGAACTATAAATTTGTGACGAAGGAAGTGCTACAAAAATCCAATGTCCCCTGTTAGAAAATATATTACTCCAAGCCTTACACAACCCATTACCAAAATAACCGGTCGTATGCTGACCGAATTATTTTTGGATGGATATAGTGCAAGGCGAGATGTTCAAAGAGTGGAAAATATATATACATACGGGACTATAATATATTGTAGATAGTTTGTTAGGGTAATTTATAGAAAAGGAATATGTATATACTTGGTTAATTTATTTTGAGTTGTATATGAGTAGGTGGATATATAATTTAAAGGAAATATGGCATCTTCGTAAGTAAAAAAGCTAGATATGAAGGCGTGTATAATAAGTTTAAAGCAGGTGGTGGATATTACATTCCCTTGGTGGAAAAAAAACAGATAAAAACCCAGTTGAGATATAGACAATCCGGGCGGATAAACAATTGTGCCCCGTTTGGATGCCGGAGAGGGTGGATTTGTAATCAAGGCGGATTTGTAACGAGGGTGGCCCCACCTCTTAAAAAGGGTGGATTTGTATATAAGGTGTTTGGATGATTTTTTGAGAAGGGAGATTTGGAAGGTGGATATGATGGGATAAAGTGTTAAAAGACTAAATTGCCCCCAAATTCACGAAAAATAAATAAATAAATACAATTTCAAATTAAATTAATAAAAAAACATTTTTTGAACTTTAAATTTGTTAATTAAATAAATACAATTTCAAATACATTTTCCATAATTTGTAGTAGAAGTTTTTTTTAACTTGGTTCCAAATTCACGAAAAATAAATGAGAACACTTTCTTTTCTTTTTTTATTCGAAATGGGTGCACTTTACTTCACATGGTTCCAATTTCCATGTTCACAAAATCTGGGTGTGCCGACCAACACCCACACAAAATCTGGGTGCACTTTACTCTCTCTCTCTCTGTGATTTCTCAAATCCAACACACATCAAACCCTCCAGATCTTGCAAACTTGACCGATTAAACCCAGCCAAAGAAATTAGCGGCAACTCTTTTCTCCCTCATGGCAACGATGGTGGCTCAGGAGATTAAAACCAGCGGCAACGATGGTGGCTCCGGTAGCTCGCTCGCTCTCCCTCTCGTTTCATATATCTGGCGTTCTCTCACTCTCTTTCTCTCTCTCTCTCTCTCTCTCTCTCTCTCTTCTCTTCTCTGTGTGTGATATGCCTCAGTAGAAGAAGAAAACCCTCCAAATCACCCAGATTTGGAGGGGTAAAACAGGTATTGAAAAACACAAATTCAGCCGGATTTCTAACGACAGGTAAGGCTGTCGTTAGCTAACGAGGGTGCAGCCGAATTGGCAACCCCAACAATGAATCAAATCCAGGCACCAATTTTGCATCCAAACACCGGACTAGCATGGGCCCGGGATTACATATCCGGGCAAAACCCAAATCCGAGTGCCAAATCCGGCATCCAAACAGGGTGTTGGAGTGGTACGAATTTGATGAAATAAATGAGGTTTCACAAGTGAAGTCTTTCTTATATTCTCTTGTACTTGGGAAGAGTTTAAATCCTCACAACGAACATTTAAAACACTACTAACTAGGCCTGTCCGCGGATTGGGTCGGTTCCTAAACTAATTCGTTCTTCGCGGATTATCGTAATGTCCATCCGCACCCGTCAGTGAGTAAAGTACGATTGGATCGGTTTGGTTTGTAGATTGGGCGGATCGAAGAAGGATTATTGAACGGATCAAACCCAAATCGAATCCGCAAAAAACTAGAATATTAGGATCCGTATTCATCGGTAACATACCTCGGGTGAGTTCGCGGACAATTCAATTTCATCGATGATCCGGTGAACACCCCTAGTACTTATAACTCCTCTAATCACGTTAACTCCCGCTAATCATATGCTAAGATTGAAAAAAAAAAAAAAAGGTTTTCGTGGGTGGTACAAAATAAACAGTTTTCTCCGTACAAATCCTACAAGGATCTAGATAAAATTTGATGGAAAATGGGACTTTTAGGTTGGTATAAGATGACAATAATATCCCAATGACGTCTAAGTACAGAGGATATGTGCATTGGTTTGAGCAAAAACTCTGACGGCTTGTTTGTTAGCGAAATATATTTCGGAGGGAGAATAAGATATAGTAATAAGAGGGTACATGGTTGGAGGGGGTATTAATTTAAAATGGAGAATTAAAAATTATTTGATTTTTTTTTTTTTTTTTGTACAAGGGAATATGAGAGGTTGAATAATTTATGATTAGGAAATGATAAAGTCACGACACTATTTTTTAGTGCCACGATAATTGTTGCATTCTGATCAGCATACCCCTCCTCTCTCTCTCTCTCTCTCTCTCTCTCTCTCTCTCCCCCCGGTTGTACTCCTACTTTTTTTCCTTTTTTCAACCGCACTGCAGAATACAAAACAAACCCAATTTTCACTCCTGAACTACTCAAGGAGCTAGACAAATAAAGTGCATTAAAATACATTCTATTGCTTGAGAAAAGAATCAGAAGTTAAGAATCTCTTTCTCAACCAATAGAAGGAAAAATTACAATACAAACCCATTTTTGAAGATCAGTGACAACGCTCCGACTCATCGTCGACTGCCGAAGAACTAAGAAGGTCCAACTTTTGATAAATCAAATCGTACATCGATATGAAAACGTAGCATCCAAATCTGGAAATTGTGAAGCACATGCCAATCCATTGAAGAGAGTGTAGAGAGAGAAGTGGAATGAAGAGGAAAGAAAAGTGCAGACGAGATAGTGCATACAGAGAAGTGAGACCTGTAGGCAAACTAGGACAACCAGAAAGACAAGTTCAACAAAAAATGAGGGCAAAATTGTAAGATAAGATAAAAGGTCGTGGCACTAAAAAAAGGGGTCGTGGCATTAGGGGCTCCCTTTATGATTTTGAGAAATTCTTATTTTATCCCAAATAAACAAATCGAAAAACAAAAAAACTGGTGGGATGGGAGGGAGACCAAGAAGTTAAATGGTACTACTAAAAAGGAGGGTGAATATAATTTGGATTGGGGGATTGTCCAAATATACCCCCTCCAAGGGAATATAGAAATCCAAGCCAAATTTTCCCCTCACATTAAAATCTAAACAAACGCCGGATATACTCAATCCGAATATATATATCTGGCCTCTCCCCATATCCCCCTCTTATCCTTTGCCAAACAGGGCGTAAATCAGGAACAAAAATTCTATGCACCAAGCTATTGAAAAGTGGGTCTCGTACATTAAATTTGAGTTCCAAATTTTAACAAAAAATTGTTTTCTAGTGCAATTTTGTTCTCCCTCCGTTGGGTGCACAAAACTCTCTCTCTTATTGGTTGAAAAGGTGTAGGTCACACTTCTGCAATATACTTTTTGATAAGGATGATATCTCTTTTTGATGGGATGACGTCACTTTTTGATGGGACCTATACAAATTCAACCAATAAGAGGGAGGGTTTAGTTCACCATTTTTTTAGGAGGGTAAACAAAATTGAATTCCATATTTTCTAACTTTACGGACCCACAATCAATGATGCAACCCCATTTTCTCCCGAACTTCTCTCTCCGCTAGCGACCACCATTGAACTCGGCCAAACCCTAGCAAATCCAAGTTAAACCGCACCTTGCAAATGGAGCAGTGTTTTTCAGCTAAGGACTCCACCTATCGTTTCCATTTCTATTGTGGGTATTTCCAGTCTTTGAAAATGACTTTTGTGGGGCAGTCATTTGGATTGCTGGGAAAGATTTCAAATAACAAAGGGTTGTTTGGGATTGCAATAGGTTGTCAACGGGTACTGTACTAGTAGCACTATTTAACAATACATCACATAAAAAATCGTGAAAAAATCAATTTATTTTAAAAACACTCTTAGTGAAGAAAATGACTAAAGCACAGATGTTCAGACATAGATTCGCACATTTTTTGAACTGTTCGATATTTATGAGTTACACATGCATCGCATGAAATTCGTTTGCACCGGAGGTTTTCGGACACGTGCCCATAACATTGGTATTTGGGCAATCTAGGTTACAGCAGCCTCACCTAGAAAACTTGAGTCTGCCTCGCTAATTTCAGGCCCAATAGATTGTCAACTGGGCTACTTCAGCCCAAGAGTTCTAGTCATAATTTCAGGCTCAATAGATTGTCAACTGGGCTACTTCAGCCCAATAAGAGTTCTAGTCATAAAAACAGGAGGCCCTATTTCCGCTGTTCTTCCTTTCAACTTCCGCTTCAAGAAAGACATCTCTCTCTCTCTCTCTCTCTCTCTCTCTCTCATGGCACTGGAAGGCTACGCTTCGCAGAACCCAGACAAAGTCTACACCGATGTCCTCTTCAAAGCAAGACAAGCTTGCTACAAGGTATTCGCTCCAATCCTTTAAGTAAATTTACAGTTATTCATAGATATAGTAACCATGTATTTATACATCTCAAAGTAACTTCACAAACCTAACAATCTTTGATACTTCCGATCCCCACAAGGCGCGTGACGAATTTTACTCCTGTTTGGAGAAGGAATCGAACAAGAAACAAACTGAAATCGCCACCGTAGGACTACTCTACCCTGTGGAATGCAAGAAATGCAGGAACCAATTCGAAAACCAATGTCGACCCACTTGGGTAAGTTATTCGAATTTCAAGATTATATATGGGTTTTTATTTTATCTTCTGTTGTTGCTATTTAGGGCAGTGTTTCGAATCCCATACCGTTTTTTCTTTATCAAATCCGCGTCGTAGAGCTGTAATTCGGTCCTGGCTCAGATACATCTCGGTACCGGACCCGAGTATTTAATTTTAATTTTCTTTTAAACATATGTATGTTCTATGCTAATTAAGTGCAATGCAAATAACAAGTGTGATAAATTCCAAACTGTATTTGTGTGTTTTTTAATTGGTACAGGTGAAGCATTTTGATCGGCAGTACGCATCAAAGAAGAGGCTTCATAGGCTTTTAGATGACAATGAGTCCAGAAGAGGTCCGTTGTCACTTCCACAGCCTTACACTTTTAAACCCAGTAGTTGATCGTTTGTTTATAAGTATGGGCCTTTGGATGTTCTTGAAAAAATTGTTTCTTGGCTTGGCGTATTGATAAATTCCAACTGTAAAGTGAGTAAGTTTTGGATCGAGAAATGTGGGCTGTAGGGCTGATTATATGTTATCATTTCCTTTACTGAGTTTATATGGTAAATCTGTAGAAGGTGAACTAAGCAGGGGCTTTTTTTTAAAGGTTGAAATCATGCTCTTGCAAATCCAAAGTAAATAGTTATATCAGTTGCTTCCTGAGTTGTTGGGCAATGCATTGGTTTTCAGAGTTCATAAATAAAGCTGTGGCCTCGTTAGGTTGGGTTGGTCCATTTTGGCAGGGCTAAACCCTATGGAAAAGGAATGTGCAATCATTTTGTTGGTTATCCAATTCCTGGTAACCTGTTCTTGCATTGAATCTTATACTATCTGAGTGTTGAGAGTAAAGGGGTCTTTCGTAATTGAGATTGCAACTCGAGGAAAATTATTCTATGGAGTCTCTTACATTTTTGGCAGTTTTAGTTTGATACCTCAGTTAATTTTGGATCGCGTCCTTGATATAATGCACTTCCTGGACAAATTTAACTTTAATTTAACATCGATTTGTTGTGTTTTTATTCAATAATCTCGTGGTTGTATTGCTATGAATGTTCTCTATTCCTCTATGATTTTACATCCCGATTGTTAGGTAAAGCTTTGCTTGGTTGCTACATTTATCTGCATATGGTTTGTGAATTTGTGTACACCCTCTGGTGGCAGAATACTCTCCATGGGGGTATATACTCCTATCTCTCTAGAAGAGGATTTCCTACAGATCTTATTACCGTCTATTATTTAGATTAGTAACAGATGTATGGGTACCAATGTACATACCCATTTTCTTTAGGCCATGTTTGAATATTCAATGAAGGTTTTATGTTCGTGAAAGTTTGGTTGTGGAACCATGCATGACAGGAAACAACCTGGGAGCATGATATGTGAGGAGGATATAAGAGACATCATTGCTAAGATCTGAAGAAGGAAAATTTCTAGGATGAACTTCCAATTATATTACGCCAACCCTATGGTATCTAGAACAAAAATTGTAGGTAGGAGGAATGAGAACATAAACATGATACCTTTGATGCGGTCCATACGAAGAGGTCGTGGGTTTGGTGATTTCGTACAGCTAGAAGTTATGGCCCTTGCGGACTGGTGGGTAGTCCATTGGCCACTAAATGGACCTACTTGGGGATATTGATTAGGCCTGCACTAGTTTAAAGGCTTTTGTGACTTTTCTTCTCATTGATCTTCTAGAGCATTTAAAGGCTTTGTGACCTTCCAACTACTAGGTTCATTTATGCCTAAATAGACTTCTTGGAAATAGGAGTAATTAATGTGTTTGGAAATAGGGGTAGTTATTTGTATTTAACACTTGCTTAAGAGCCTATAAATTGATGTACTTTAAGAGTTTGAATAATGGATGACTGAATACATAAAATTCCTGAAGCTTTAAGCTTTAAGATTGTGGGATGCTATCCCATTCTTTGGTGTGATGCTAGAGAGGCTTAGGTGTGATGCCTTTGGTAACCTAGGTGTGAGACCTAGATCTATCAAATTAAAACCCTTCTTCTTCTTCTCTTCTCTTCTCTTCTCTTTCACCTTTAACGCGCACTGTTCATTTCCTTTGTGTTTTGACCATCCTTAACCCTATTCCAATCCCGTCCAACATCAATGTTGGGTAGGATGACGAATCTTTATTTATTTGTATCTGTCCAAAGTTTCTATGTCTCTAAATATTTAGAGGAAACTTCTGGGGTATGAATGGCCCATGTTGGAAAGGGAACTGAAATCATTTTGTTGGCTATCCATTTCCTGGTAACCTGTTGGGTGGCTCTTGGAATTGAATCTTGTAATATCTGAGTGTTGAGAGTAAAGGGTTCTTTCGTAAGAATCGTAACTAATATTGCAGCTCGAGGAAAAAATTAGTTATTATATGGAGTCTCTTACATTTGGCAGTTATAGTACGACACCTTCGTTAATTTCGGGTTCTTTTGTCCTTGATGTAATGCATTTCTGGATGAATTTCAAGTTTAGTTTAACCTCATTGTGTTGTGCTTTACTGAATAATCACATTGTTATATATCTATGAATGTTCTCGATTTCTTCGATGATTTTACTTCCCTATCAATTGATAAAGCTTGTTTGGTTGATATGCATATCTGAATGTGTGCACCATCTGCCGAAAGAATGCGCTATATGGGAGCATTTATTTCTCTAGAGGTGGGTTTCCTGCAAATATCTCTATCATTTGGTATTTTGATAAGTAACAGACATTTAGGAACCAAAGTAGATACCCAGTCTCTTTTGGCCACAGTTTGAATTTCGACCGAGGTTATATGTTTGTGGAAGTATGGTTGGGGGTTCATGTATTAACAGGATGCAACTTGGGAGCATGATGCATTGAGGAGGATATAAGAGACATCATTTCCAAGATACGAAGAAGGAAACTTTCTAGGATTAACTTATGCTTAGGGAGGTGGAATGATAATACCCCAACCCTATGTTATATGGAACAAAAATAGTTCAGGTTACAAGAATAGAAACGTGGTATTTCAAGTAGGATGACAATTATTATTTATTTTTATCTTGCTGAAGTTTCTATATCTCTGGATTTTTAAAGGAAAAGAGTTTGGGATCACTTTGGATTGCCAAATTTACTGTTTTGGAACGTATTTGGACCACATTTTGGAACTTGCATCCCAGCACATAATTTTTGCATAACCAACTTTGATCCTTGGGTTATTGAAGAAGCGAATTTTAACAAGAATTGATCTTGTTCATGACACATTCACCGAAAATATCTGTGGAACCATTGAATGCAAGTCAAGATGTAAACAAATTTTGTTTGATCACATTTCAATAAATATTTTTTAAAAAAGTTGAGAAAATGGGGGAGGGGGCTAGGCATGAGACTGCAGGTCTCTACTGGTGAGTCTGTGCAGTCACTTTTGTAAGTGCCATAATGATAATTCTGAATTTCTGATTGGCAAATCCTGCTCTAGTGATTTGTTTGATCTTGCGTTTACAATTGTATCAAATCAATATTTATTGATTTTCCGTCGAATGCTTACATCTGTAAGGTTTTTTTATCTGCTAAAAACTCATTTTAACTTATAAGCGCGGGGAACCTTTGCTAAAAAGCCCACTGGATCAAACTAAGCTTCCCCTGGGCATTGGCTGTTGGGATCTTTACTATTCTTGGTCTTTAATTTCAATGTTTTTGCATATGGATTATATGTTACCACGACCTTGTACAGTTCTGAATTTGCACTACCTGCATATGTTTTCATTTTTTTTCCCCCCACATTTTCCTTTGCGGATTTTATGTGCGGCTGGGTGAAAGGTTTACTAAATTTACTTTTCAGTTGCTTGAGATGTTGCATTGACCAGTCTCTTGCACACTTGCACGATTATATCAGTAATCTTGAGTATGATAAACAAAAAAAAATTCTCCATCCGATACCATAAGCGCGTGCTCTGTGTGTATATGTGTGTTCAGTGCTTGTTACTTGCTGTGGTATCTATTTTTCTGGGGACATGATGTCTTTAACTTCTTTCTTACCTACTATTCGGTTAAACTATTCTTTGAATGTCTATGGATGCCTCCATCTTATCAATTTGACTGACTTTTTTCTTTTTATATGAAGAAGAACAAGCTCACATCAAATGCTTGTCTTATCCAATCATAGATTACGTGTCTCATGCGATCATCTTTATCTTTAGAAAAGATAAGCGGCCCGGGCTTTACTTTGGGGCTAGAATACTCATAACATAAGAGAAGGTTTATTTTCATAATCACAATGCATATAGTATACGGCTAGATGGACTTGTTTGCCCTTCTATTTGGACGGCATAGGCTTCCAACTGTAAGTATGGGCAGGCCTAAATTGAGTGTCGGGTTCGTGTCGGACACATGTCAAGTGCGGTTAACTGTTTGTCATGCCTAGATACATGTCCTAATGTTTTCTTGTTAGTGACAATTGGACGTTACGCCTTTGGACACTCATGTAGACTATCCAACGGTATCTGATGCGGTGAGGAGTTTTTGAAATTTTCACATATCCGTGTCAGCATACGTATCGCTATCTGTGTCCGTATCCGTGTCATTTTGGTTTTAGGAGCAAGAAGGAAGGTTTAGGTGCGGACAAGGCATGTCCTGTGGGACATATAATGGGGTAGGAATTAGGTGTTAAATATTCTTTTGACTGAACTTGAGCTGAACCATTAAGCATTAGCCACCCCACTTCTATCCTTAGTTGCTACCCACTCATCATTCTGAGTCCTCACCTTCAAATCTTGTCCCGTATCAACTATCAAGTACTTCATGTATCTTCAGCTAACAATAGGATTAAAGTATTGATATTGGCTAGATGTGAATTTTATTAAATCTTTCCAATAGAAGATAGAGAAAACCCCAAGGGTTGGCTCGGTAGTCGGACTTACGGGTTTGCTACCTCTTAAGGTCTAACATTCGAAACCTCTTAGAGCATATCAACTTTTTTGGTGTCAGTTCATGCAGAAATTTAATTGGGCTCCCCGCAAGTAGATAGTGGGGTTGCGTCCTCAAGATTAGTTGAGGTGCGCATAAGCTAACAGTGTATTGAGGTGTCTAAAAAAAAAAAGGAAGAAGATAATGAGGAGACCCATCAATACTCTATAATATTTTCTTCCTTGTGCAGTATTTAAGGGTTTCTTGTTTCCTGGCTTTCTTGGTGGGTCTTACAAACAAAGAAAAACTTCCTGAAACGCAACTTATGTATTGTAGACAAGGACCTTTCCTTGGATAAGTTTTTTTTATATGTACGACTTTGTAGACTCTTTTTACATTTTTAAGGTATTAAACAGTGGTGTGTTAGTTCCAAATGGATTAATTTGCACCCATAATTGCCTGTATCATCATTTCATTGCAGCAAGGGAAAAACCAACTTTTGATCTGTAGTAGCTTAAAATACGTTGCGTTGGAGGTGGAGCCGTGGAGGTAGATGATTTTCTAAAGTTCTTTTTCTAAGCCCTAAAGTTAATGACTGGACAACCCTTTCAGACCAGATTTTGGAATGTGTTGGCTTCATTGGGAAGAGTTGAGGCCTCTGACCTTCCAAAACGAGTGTGACAACTGGGCTACAAGTCCTAAGAGCACCTCCAACTATCTCGGTTTACCTCCGGCGAGGCTATTTTGGTGACCAAAACCTCCCAAAACCAGACCCAGCAGCCTCGCCTAGGCCTTGCCATTTTCTTTTTCGCTACAGTAGCTCGCTATGGTTGTCGAGGTACGGATGCCTTGCCTCTTCCTCCGGCGAGAATCTTCTGCTCGCCTCTCTCTCTCTCTCTCTCTCTCTCTCTCTCTCTCTCTCTCTCTCAAATTGTTTTTAGACCAGATTGAAGAAGCTCTCGTCGACACGATCAAAACCACGCAAGACCCGTCGCCAACGGAGTTCCGGAGCTGTCACGCACCGTTCGAAGGCAGCGCGTGCTCGGTGAGTGAGATCCACTCTAACGCGTAGCGGTCACGCGAGATCCACTCTAACGCGTAGCGGTCACGCGCCCGCTCTTCCTGAACTCAGTGTGGTTTTTTTTTTTTTTTGAGGTTGCTAGGTACTACACTTGTTTGGAGCTAGCCAAGACACCTTTTTCTTGTCAAAATGGCTAGAAATCTGTTGAGACAGATGAAGATGCTCTAATTGTCTCATTTTACATGATGAGTTTTTACTAGGAACATTCCAGAAATCATTTTTAGCACTCACTTCACCTAATATGAACACTTTCAAGTCTCCATCAAAGTGAACGGGTCTAAGACTTAATTTGACTTTGTTGTCTCTACTGGTTGACTAACGATGTGAACCTATTCCACTTCAACCACAAAGTGAACATTTCACTCCAGAACAAATTTGATTTTCAAAACTCGTTTTTCTTTTTGGTAGTAGAATCTTTTCCCTAGTTTGACTTTTGTCATCCGTTCTTGCTGGGTCATTTACCAAATATCGGGTACTCTCATGAGATCACATGTTCTATTTTTCGGAAGTCAAACATTCCAAATTTTGAAGCCACTCGAGATTTGCTTTGTCGTTAACTTTAGGGTCTCGGAATGAGTTGAGGTGCGCGCAATTTGACCCGGATATTCGGTTATCAAAAATAAAATTAAAAATTTGGATCAATCAAACATTCACTTGAACTTGACTTGCCAATTCAGCTTCTTAGTGCATTTATCTGTTGTATCTTTATAATTTTTCTTTTCGAAACATATTCTAGGTGAATAAGAAAAGGAATAGTGGTGCTTCTAGGTTTTTGACCTCTATTGTATGTATAAACTTTTCTTTGCCCATCAGAAAGAAAAGCTCTATATAAACCTTAATATTGGGCTTAAAAACCAACCAAAAAACCCCTTCTTCCATGAATAGTCCAATTTTATATGGAATAGTCCAATTTTATTCACCACCTCATACGATGGTGAACATTATCCTCACTTGCGATCACCTAAAATTAGAAGCGAATCTCACTTCCCGATTGAAACTTTAATTTAAAGTACCGAATCTCAATATATTAACCTATCACAGTAATAATAACCTTAAATCACATCATAATAGCACCATGCCAGGGCTCATAAACAAAAGTAATCTCATATTAGACAGATCATAATTACGTTCTATTAATAACATAAACAAGATTTACCATCGTGAGAGTAAAAATAAAGAAATAATGAGGAAAAAAAAAGGAACACGGGTAGAGGAATTTGATGATATTGTTGGCTAAATCCGGCGTCGTTACGTGCGGAAAAGCCTTTATTTTAGTCCGACTGGCGTTGAAAGTTGAAAAGCCTCGCACCCTTCTTTTTTTTTTCTCTCTTTTTTTTCCTTTTTTCCGTTAGATTCCACTGACTTGTCTCCGTCACAAATTTCTTTCCAAAATCAAACAGAGTCGTTAGTGCCAGGTCAACGCAGTCATATCACGGCTTGGAGACGGAAGCAGCGTCTTTGACGGAACCGTCTACCCCGTTACCCATCGTGGCGGAACTAACGGTCAAAGCGGAAATACTGGGTGACGTGGGCCCACCAAAACCTCCGTCGTTAGATCCGAGGAGTGGGTTGTTTGGAATCATGGGGTTTCTGGAGTGACACGTGACGGTCGAGATAGCGGTGGCGAGGGAAATGGGCATGAGGCAGAGACCTTTCCCTTGTAAGTACTGCATGGCGGACCCCATGTCCTCTTCCATCAGTTTGGCCACCTGGTGCTCCGTTACCGTCATGGTGTCGTTGTTGTTCGATGCTGACGCCGTTTGGGTGCCGTTTGTGCTCTTCCCTCCGGCCGTTAGTGCTGTACAGTCACCGTTTCCCTACAAGACAAAAGTAGAGAGAGAGAGAGAGAAGTGAAGAGGGGGAAGTGGGTGAGCGTGCTACTTTTGTTTTGTCGTTTTGGGGTGATTAGAGAATTGAAAAACTTGGATGAAAAAGACCTGTGGGGTTGGGGTACTTTCCCCTCTCTTTCTTTTTACGTAGAGTTTCAAAGCAAGACGTTTAGGCCGAGTTTCCGCTAAATTTTTTTATTTTTATCATAATGAGAAAAGACAACTCGTTGTCACTGAAATATTATCTAATTGATTTGGTTAGGTGACTTATCGTCACTAAAGAAAAAATGAGTGAAAAATAAAGAAATTATCGATTAGTTTGTACTCTGTAGCAAAAACTCAACCTCAGTATTGGTTTTGATTCGGGTAATTGTATCATTTGTTAATTACGAAAAGGTAAATAAGCAAGACAAAAGATAAGCAAAAGTCAATAAGCAAACAAGAGTGTGAGGTGTCCGTGACAAATTCAAGTCGGTGGAACGACGTTGGGATGTACCATGTAATCTAACTCTACTAAAATAGTATGACATTTTATCCTCGGGTCAAAAATACTTGAGTAATAAGCAAACGATTGATTAAGATTTACCAAGTGAACACTTTGGAACTAGTAGAATGGGTAATACAAAAATCAGGGGGAAATCAAGTTGGGAAAACTAGTGTTATTTTTGTGGTTAATTTCGCAAAGTCAAATGCACAACTAGTATTACAGTTGTCAAAATAATATTAATTTACACACAAAAAATCAGTTGGCTGCAGCTAAGGTTGTAAACGTGCAAACAAAAAGCCAATAACCGAGATACGGGAAAAAGAAAAAGAAAAAGAAGAAGCTATTTTTCACGCGTACAATTATTTTAATATGAACGTTAGAACTATAAGTAGAAACTATGCCGAAGGCACTATCACAACATTCAAATAAAATCTCCAGAAACAGCTAATTTTAAGCTGGAACCAAAACGTCTCAATAAGGTTTTTACTATCTACAAAAGTTTACAACTATACACATAGAATCGTATCAAACCTTTATTTATATACCAAATCCCTCGTGAATAGAGAATTATCATGACGTGTTTTCCCCCCTCTATATATGTTCTTTGAACAGACGGTGGCAGACCCAGAAATCTACGTAAAATTGTATGTCTTCATATGCAAATGCAAGATGCAGGTTTTGCAAATATGTTTAGAAATGGGTAGAGAAATGTATTTTACCTCAGAGGACATATCAGCAACAAGAGGTGCAACAGCTGCAGCACCCCCCAATCTGCTCATACTCAGAACCTGAACACAGACAATGGACAAAGAAAGGGAATTTTAATAAACTGATCAATTAACTGAGAAAGCTTTTTTGTCCATGAAATTTGTCAAACCCAATGGAATCGTTTTACGTTTTCCATGTGAAACAAAACATTTTGGATCTAGTGGATAATTAATAAAATACTAGTATAATGTTACAGATAGAGATAGAAGGGGGGATACTTTGACTTGGAGCTGGAGGAATTTGACATAGTCGATGATCTCATCAAGCATTGAAGCCTTGTCCGTCTGTCATGCCATTAAACCAACCAAGACCATCAGCTCATATCATGTACCCAATTACCATAACTTAAAATTTAGATTAAACAACAAAATTATTTACCTCAGATTATTTGACTTCCCATTTGCATAAAAATTGAAAGACAATTACTATTCATCTTTAGGGTGAGTTCACGTTATATTTTTGGTCTTCAAACTAATACTACCAAAATAGCACTCGTTTCCACTAAAAATACCATTTAACCCGTTTAGTCAATAGTGTTTAACTCAACCTTTAGTTCGGACCTTTATTTTCCTATTATCCGTGTTCCAGCTTTACCTTCTTTCTTTTTTTCTGTCGAGAATTTTGGTTGTATGGATCAGCTCACGGCACCTTGACGAGAGACCAACTTCAATGTCCATTACAGTCCGGACATCGAGAATCAAATATCTTTTTTCTAATAACTCAAAATGCCCTGCTTCCACAATGGAATTTGGCTGAGGAACCAACTCCAATATGTTTACCAACTCCAACGTAGATTCACACTGGCATTTTGTTTGTTTTTCTGAAAGGATTCATATTGGAAGTTGAACTAACCCAATAGCCTAGTCAGACTCAGGGGTGCTAAATGAACTGAAATTAGGAATGTTCACAGCTTCTTCTCTTTTTTTCTTTTTTTTGGATCTGGTCCCCAGAAAAACTTGGGTGCAAATAGGGTAGGAGCTGATGTGGTGCCCTTTCGGCATATGTGGACCGTCCAAAGTGTGTTGGACGGTCCGAACGAAAATACTCTCTCCTCACTCTCTCTCCTCTTCCTCTCTCCAAATTCGAACCATTCAAATACCTTTTGGACGGCCCGGATGTACCAAGAGGCATCACGTGTACTCTCTCGGCACCCAAGTTTTTCTCGGTCCACAGCTAATATAATTTCTATGAAAATCTTAAACTGAAAAACAAATGATGACCTCATATTTCTAATAATAAATATAAGCTAAAATCATCAACAATTCTACAATAAAGGGAGGAAAATTGAATGTGAAATTACCTTGTTAGCATTGGGTACAAGTTCCTGCAGAGCTTTCATCCTCTCCGCAATTCGCTCCCTCCGTAACTGCCACGAAAATTCAAAACCCTCATTATACGTTTCAGAAAAAAAATCGCACAAGAAAACAAAAACAAAAAACAAAAAAACCATGCGGAAACAAAGGACACCAGTCGGATCAGATCAGATGAGAATATTTGGCGTACCCTTTCCGCGATGCTGTGTGGGTCAGTCGCCTGACCTCTCCGTGCCCTCACTCTCTGCCTTGGCTGCCCCACCGCTCCCCCTCCCGCCGGAGTCTGGTTCATCACTGCCGCCGCCCCAAAATTCTGCGCCTGCATCGCTCCTCCCTGTAAATTCACCAAAATCATGAACTATTATCACTAACTAATTCGAGACAAATGCACATACATACATGTAGACATAGATGAATATACTGTATAGTATAGTTATATATAAGACCTGAACATGGTGGAAATGTTGTCCTGTACTGAATCCATTATACAGAGCTTGAACTGGACCATCATCTCCCTGAAAAAATCAACACAATTGTTCAGTACTATTTGTTGTATTTAGAAAGAATGGGGCCAAAATTCAATTGTATTGAGTTCTTCTCTCTCTAGAAATTTGGATCGAACGACGACTCACCGAATTGGGAGATTTGAAGGAGGAACAACCATCAATGGCGTCGTCGCTTCCGCCTACACTCAAAGGCATTAAACCAGAGTCACCACCTCTCGACTGAAACAGTAACTGCTGCTGAAGCAACAACGACTTCGCCGCCGCCGCCGGAGAATTCCCTCCTACGCCGCCGCCGCTGATCTGGTGTTGCCTTAGCTTCGCCGTCAGAATCGCCGACTGATCATGATCGAAATGAAACTGATCGTCCCCCGTCGATGCGGAGAGGTGGTCCCACGGGGACTTAGGGTTTGGTCCGGCGAGGTCCGGCGGCCAGGAGCAGGAGGGGAGGGTGGAGAGCATTTGGTCGAGGAAGTCGTCGGGAGACGGCGTCGTTGGGTCGAAGTGTTGAATCTGGTTGCTGCTGCTGTTGTTGTCGTCGATCTGCTGGTGGTGTTGAATGGTTTGAAGAGTCATTTGGGATTGGTTTAGGACTGATTTCATTGCTTGCATTTCTCTGCTACAAGGCTGCATAACTTTCCTAAACAAAATCGAACGAAACAACAGTTGTTTTTACAATTCAGATATGGCTACTAGCGTTATTGCAGGGAAAGAAAAACATGAATTCAATGCATACCTGAGGATTGGTTTTCTAGAGAGAGAGAGAGAGAAACTGAAGTAGAAAACTTGAATGAAGGAGAAGAAAGAGTCTCTTTCTCTTCTTTTCTCCGGTATATATGACTTTCGCTCAGTTATGATGACTTATTAATATGATGATGAAAGAGATAAATACTCGACAAATACATGATTTTCGTTCAATTATGATGACTTCTAGTATTATCCAATTTTAAATTTGGAACCCGAAATCGAGGATTCTGTAGTGTGGTGCTGTAGCGAGGGTATGTCGTGCCGCATCCGAGTTGTGTGGTGCGGTAGTGAGGGGTTGTCGTGCCGCACCCGAG